>CANSZD010000431.1:0-27500 GCA_947648045.1 Beta corolliflora
TGAAGTGGCGTCGCTTGAGAAGCAATTGGGTGCCAAAGTTGTGGAAGGGCGTCACTCAAGGAGACGCTTATTGGACGTCCTGTACCTCGAGCTAGAAGCCAGGGTGACGGCGTTACAAAGAGGAGCTTATTGACGCGCTTGACCTTTATACTGGAGGACCAAGGCGAGGTTGATGAAGTTCCTAGATGGCCAAACGGCATCATGGACTCCGAGAGGGACGACATCAAGATGTTCCTTGACGCTACTGGTCGACGAGTCTTCTTTCCGACGGCGTTGCTTTGCACATCTTCGAAACTTGACGGAGACGACTGAAGTCGATCCCCGGTGATGAAAACAAAGATGTGATGGACACAAATTAAACAATGATTTTCGATGTTTAGTTTTTGCATGGTGTCAGTGCCATCGACATGAGACAATTTCCTTTTGTTTAATTGCATTTGGTGCTAGAACAACTTGATTTACTTTCAAACAATCGCAAGTTTTAAGTTGTGTTTTATTTGACTTATTGTCGTACCGGCGGATATCACATGTTGCTTCGTTTGTGTGTTTTACTTGCCCCATGTATGTTTTGTCAAATGTCGTTGTGTGTATGTATATATGTAAGTAGGTACCTTTAGTGTTGGGAGCTACTTGCAACATTAATTGTCATGAAGGGCTAAATCACTCACTTCCAATTAAGTATGCTTAGCTTGCTCTGTAGTGTTGATGACTTCTTAAGGTGTGTGTTCCTTATTGTATAGTAGTCACATTGTGTTTGCTCGACCGCCGTCGAGCTCCAAGACACCGATGTAAGTTGCCGCCGTCTTCGAGTGTGACGGCGTCAGGTTACTGTGTGTTGTCTGATTGAAAGTATCCTTTGTCGATGCGTCTTTGTCGTACATACCTGTCTCCATGAACAAAAGTGAGATGGCCGTTGGATTTACCAACGGCCCTCCAACGCTCAAGTCGGTATGTTGCTTATGTCAATGGTACTTTTAAGGGGCGAAAATATGTTGAGAACAAAATGACATGATTAAAAAGAGGTATGTTTCAATCAATTATCTACCCGTGACGGCGTCCCTTTTGTCATCAACATTAATTTTGTAAATGATAAAGTTTCGGATGGACGGCGCCCAACTGCGTGGGACTTGTTTACCTTCTTTTGTGCACGGCTTTGTAGGCGCCGTTGCCTACTACTTTCGTATACGATATGGTCCTTCCCAAGCGGGTGCTAGTTTACCTGCATTAAGTTCTTTAGTGTTCTGGAATACTTCTCTAAGGACCCAGTCACCTACCTTAAATGCCTTTGCTTTAACATTCTTGTTGAAACTTCGGGCCACTATCTGTTGTTGTGACGCCATTCTTACGAGTGCCGCCTCTCTCAACTCTTCGCTAGTAACGAGGTCGTGGTGTATCTCCTCTTCGTTTCTTTCCAGCGTCAATAATCCATATCTTGCTGTCGAATGACCGTACTGGGGTAAAATCGCTCGCAGCCGTAAACTAGTGAGAACGGCGTTTGCCCCGTCGCCCGTCTCGGGGGAGTGGTTCTATTTGCCCAAAGGATTGACGGTAACTCCTCCGCCCACTTACCTTTCGCCGCTTTCAAGCGTCGTTTGATGATCTTTATAATTGACTTGTTACTTGATCTGACTTGTCCATTGGCTTGTGGATATCTCGGCGCATTGCTTTAGTTGTATATTCCATTTGGCCATAAAGTTATGCGTGGGTGTACTTGATGAATTGTGGAACCGTTGTCGCAGATTATCTCCCGATGGTACGCCGAACTCCGCAGAGATTATATTTCGCCAAATAAAAGTAATGACTTCTTTGTCGTGTACCGGGTGAATGAATCGGCTTCAATCCATTTATAAAAATAGTCCGTCATTGCTAACATGAACACCTTCGCCCGGCGCTTGAGGCGGTTGCCGACAATATCCATCCCCCACCTCATGAATGGCCACTGGGGTAATGGTTGGGTGTAGCTTTTCTGGCCGGTTTATGAGACATGGCAAAGCATATCGTCGGCAAGCATCACATTTTTTTTGGCGTATTCGCAGGCGTCACGCCTCAATGTCGGCCAAGAGTATCCCATTCTCAAAGTTCACATTAGATAGACTGCGTCCCGTTGGAATGGTTACCGCAGCCTCCCGTCGTGCATCTCTTGGAGTACTTGCTTGCATTCGTCGCCGTCGAGGCAACGTAAATAAGGTCCTGCAATAGACTTTCGAAAAAGTACGTCGTCAATCAGAACATACATCGAGGATTTAAAGCGTACCTTTCTTGCTTGTAGCTTGTCGTCCGGGAGTATGTCGTCCTTGAGATATGAGTAGATCGGCGCCATCCAACTAGTTGACGGCGTCACCGTGATTTCGTTGACGTCGTCGTCGTTTGCTGATCGGTCGATTGCTGGTGTCGCTAAGTGCACTATGGGTATATTCTTGAATCCTGATTTTCTCATGGCCGAGCCAATATTGGCCAATGCGTCGCTACGTATTTTGATCCCTTGGGATTCGATGAATGTTAAAATTTGCAAACAATTTTACCTTTGACTTGGCCGCCTCCGAGTACGCCTACATTTTAGAGTCTTTAGCGGCGAATTCTCCTTTGATTTGGCTAACTATTAACAATGAGTCATTGTATACCTCAATGTCGGTGGCTTGCAAATCTTTAGCTAAAGTCAATCCAGCCAATAATGCTTCATATTCCGCTTCATTGTTTGTAGCTTTAAAATCACAACTAATAGCTCGGGCTATAGTGTCCCCCTGTGGCGACTTCAGCAATACGCCTAATCCGGCGCCTCGAAAGTTCGAGGATCCGTCTACATGTAACACCCACTTAGTATTAATTGTGTTAACATCAAGCATACTTACCTCACTTTGTGCCGATGCCTCTAATCGTGGTCAAGTCGCCCACAAAATCTCGCCAAGGCTTGAGATTTTATCGCCGTTCGTGGGCGATATACGATATCATAACTACTAAGAGTAATGGCCCACTTGCTCATTCTTCCTGTCAATTCTGGACGTCTCAAGATTGACTTAACAGGGTAGTTAGTTTTTACATGTATGACATGTGCCTCGAAATAATGTTTCAATTTTTTAGAGGCAGTGAATAATGCTAAAACGAGCTTTTCTAAAGAGGAATACCTGGTTTCGGCGTCGATAAGGGATTTACTTACATAATAAATGGGCATTTGACTCGTTGCATCTTCTCTAGTCGAGACGACACCGACCGATGATTCACCGACGGCGACATAAAGTTGTAGCGGCTGCGTCTCGCCGTCGGCTTGGATAATAAAGACGGCGTCATCAAATACTCCTTGAGTTCTTGCAATGCTTGTTCATGACGCTCGCTCCATTCAAAGCCCTTGTTTTTTTTCAAGATATCGTAGAATAGCCTACACCTATCGGAGGATTTGGAAATGAACCGATTCAAGGCGGCGACGCGTCCAGTAAGTTTCTGCACTTCTTTAATGTTCTTTGGGGATTGGATGTTGATGATGACCCTTATCTGGTCAGGGCTAGCTTCTATGCCTCGCCGGGTCACGATGTATCCCAAGAACTTCCCCTGCGCAGACACTCCAAAAAGAACACTTAAGAGGATTAAGTTTCATTCCATACCTTCGAATGACGTCGAATGCTTGTTGTAGATGTGAGACGTGGTCACAAGAAGCCTTGGATTTCACCAACATATCATCGATGTACACCTCCATGGTGTCTCCTAGTCGGGTCTTTGAACATGGCGTTCATTAGACGTTGGTAGGTGGCGCCGGCGTTCTTCAACCCAAACGGCATAACTTTTGTAGCAAAGATGCCGCGCGGTCGGTGACGAAAGACGTCTTCTCGATCATCTGGATGCATAAGGATTTGGTTATACCCGGGAGAAGGCATCCATGAACGTCGCAGCTCATGCCCTAAGCAGTAGCGCCGACGAGGGCGTCAATGTGTGGCAATGGGAACGGATCTTTCGGGCAAGCTTTGTTGAGATCGGTGAAGTCGATGCAAACTCGTCATTTTCCATTCTTTTTTCCTACAACAACGACATTAGCTAGCCAATCGGGATATTTAACTTCCCTTACCTTGCCGGTGTCAATTAACTTTTGGACCTCGTCATTGATTATCTGATTTCGTTCAGGAGTGAACTTGCGTCTCTTCTGCTTTACTGGCTTGTGATGTGGGTCGACGTTGAGTTTGTGTGTTATGACGTCGGGGTCAATACCTGTTACATCTTCGTGCGACCATGCAAAACAATCAGCATTAGCTGTAAGAAATTCGATTACCGCTTGCGAACGTCGGGGGTTAATGACGCTCCCATCTTCGATCGCTTGATCTCGGTTTCGGCCGTCAATGATGACTTCGTCGACTTCGTCGCTCGTCAAAGCCCTGCTCCCCCAACGTCTCGCGATTGTAATTGCTATGCTTCCATCTTACGAGGTTTGAGGGACGTCTTATAACATTCTCGAGCTATCCGTTTGTCCCCTTTGATCTCCTCGCACTCCCCACTTGGTGGGGAATTTTAAGGATCGGTGATATGAGGAAGGGACGGCCTTCATGCTTGTGGATCCAGTGGTCTTCCCGTGATGACGTTGTAGGAGGATGGACGGGTTCACGACGTAGAACTTGGTTGGTATGTTTACTCCTTTAGCGTAAGTGGGCAATGTCACTTCGCCCATGGTATGCTTGCCGCCGCTGAATCCGACGAGACGGTAGATTTCGGATGATATCGCGCTCGTCGATACCCATATCTTCTAATGCGTCTTTCATAAGGACGTTGGTCGAATTGCCATTATCCACTAGCACATGTTTTAGTAAACAATTGCTAACAGTTAGAGAGATTACCAGTCCGTCGTGGTGGATGTCTCGGTCGTCTCCGAGATCGTCTTCGTCGAATGTAATGGGCATAGCTTCGAGTTCGGCGTCACGAGGATGACTAAGTTCCTTGGGGATGGCGTCTTGATTTGGGACGTCTCTCGCATGACGTTTGACTGCAGAATAGGTTAGTCCACAAATATCTGATCCACCGCTAATAACATTGATTACCTTCACATGTGTCGGCGACATAGGGGCGTCGTCGTTCGTCATATGTTGATGTTGTTGCTTTTCCCTTCTCGGCCAACGTGTCTTTTAGATGACCCTTGTTTGAGGAGGTGCGCCACTTCACGTCGTAAGGCAACACATTCATCGGTGTCGTGTCCGTGGTCTCCATGGAACTCGCACCATTTAGACTTGTCACGTCGGGGTGCTGCTTTTTCATTCCTGAAAGGCCACTTAACAGTGTTACCTAAAGAACGTAAAGTATTAACAATACCTGACACGTCGACGCTGAACCCATATTCGGCAAGTTTGGGCGGCAAGCCGGGGTCACTCTTCCAATCTCTTATGGTCCCACTCTGGCGGACGCTGTGGATCTATTGCGCACGGTCGTATGGCTTTGGACGCCACGAACTTTGTTTGGCCGGCGTCGATTTCCTGCTGCCGGCGTCATTGAATGCTTTTCTTGATTGCATGTCTTCCTCCAACCTGATCTGAGCCAAAGCTTTGGCCTGGGCGTCCTCGAACGTTGGACAAGGATATTTTGTCTGCTCTTTGTACAAATCTGACTCTTCATCCAATCCTCGTCGGAAAGCTTCAATCGACGTCCTCACGTCGCAGTTGGGAATTGATACCTTTTCCCTGTTAAACCTGTTGACAAACTCTTTCAAAGATTCGTCAGATTTTTGCACAACTCTGTGCAAATCACTAGCTTGTTTCTCCATCTTACGGCTACTAGCAAATTGTAAATTAAAAGCGTTAATTAATTGAGCAAAGGAAGAGATAGTGCCGTTGCCGAGATGGATAAACCACCGTGTGGTCCGGTCCAACTAATGTCGACCCGAAGCCTTTGCACATACAAGCTTCGCGCATGTTTCGAGGAAGTGAGATGGTTATCATCCGTTGCTTGTATTGAGCGACATGGTCATTGGGATCTGAGGTGCCGTCGTACAGCGTCATGGTTGGGACAGAAAACCGCTTCGGAACCTCGATCATTGCAATAGGGTCAGCAAAAGGGCGAATCCGCATAGCTATTCGGCGTCGCTTTCTCCATAGGGCGGGGAACGCCGGGGATTCTGGCGATCATGTCCTCTAGTTGCTGGAGGCGTTGCTGGATCGGATCACTGGTAGGGGGACGCCGTTGGCCTCCTTGAAGCACGGTGACGGCGTCATCGTCGGCATCGCCGTCAGAATCTTCACCGTTCAAAGGAACGTTACGGTTCAGTGGAGTCTCGAACGCCTCTTCATCTAGATTGGGCATCCTGGGGACGCCGTCAACGTTGCGGGACCTAGCTCCCTTGGAATGCCGCCGGCGTACTTCGGGCTCGATTCTCCATGCAAGACGCAACGTAGCTTTCCTTCAGCGTGGCCATTGCTGCCTTGACGCGGTTGAGTTCGTCGATGACTTCTTGAGTTGTCACCCATTCTCCTGCCATTGTCGACACAGAAAAGAAGGAAAAGGCACAGACGAACTAATGGAGAGAATAGAAAGTAAGAGAGAATAATGACAAGTGTATATAGATCAGGCTGAGGGCCCCACGGTGGGCGCCAAATTGTTTATGCCGATTTTGTACCAAGTACGCAAAAGGTGTTAGGGAGCCAACAACAAGAGCAATATACTCAAACAAATGCGTAATAAATAACGATTAACAAGAACGCAATTAAAAGAGTAAAAAGACAAACGATTGTTGGCGCGGAAAACCCGAATGACGGGAAAAACCGCGGGTGATTCTCTTGATCACCAATCCACTATAGTTGTGCCGCCGTCAATAATACTGTAAGTACAATAGTGACTCGGTACAATATTGCGTAATTTTTATGGAGGAGGAGAGAATGACTCGATTATAAGCGTTGGGAGTAATTAATAGCTAATGAATGACCGTAGACTAAGTTACATTTGGTATATATAGACTCTAAGAGCAGCTCTTGTTACCGTTGACTATGCCTTAGAAATAAGATCCTCCCTAGCTCCTCAGAATCGATTCTCCTTTATTCCCTCAAGTAGTTGAAGTGGTGGGGCCCAAAGACACATCTCACACGCCCGGATAAATCAAGCCCCTTATCTCCTAATTTCGAATTTAACAAATATCGCCACTATGAAAAATGGGGTCCAACAAGCCTACCACCTATTGTTCATAATTATACAAATGACATCATGATGTCTTTGTTGATGATTTTTTTTAGACTGCATAATTTTTGTATCATTGAAGTTGGCAAACACAAACCGTATGCGACCCCGTATAAGTAATATAAGTACACACCAAATTATATAAAAAAAACTATAGCATAGTTTTTCGGATCAATTATTCGGTTATCCAATCTAAAATTTTGAATATATATGTAAAAGTCTTATATTCTGATTTTATCAACAAAAAATATTCTTACTCATCCCTCCTTAAGTATTGTGCCATTTAGGAATGTTGCAACTAATTATTATTTTTAAGAATGCTAGAAAAAATAAGTTGTGAATTTCTACTAAGTTTCAATAAGTTCCAATATGTTATGATGATTTTTTTTGGTGCAAAATATATTCAGAATAATTCCAATAAAGTTCATCTTAAAACTTCATAATATAAGTATTGTAATAAATTTGAGTAAGCTTAAAATAAGTCAAAATAAGTTAAATAGAATACACCCGAAAAACAAGTAACTAATAATAGTATTATTTAGGGTTGGGGAAGCAGAATGCATTTTTAAAAATTCATCATGAACTCTGTATAGCTAAGATTTGCTCATCATGTGAGATACCCTAAATTGATTTTGTTATATTTTTCTTTAATAAACTTCATCATTTGCTACCCCCGTCATTATTACTGGTGGATATATGAATTCATTGAGGATTTAATTAATCAATCATTAAAGATGAATTTGACATCAACAAATAAAAAATTAAGTATAGCAGCCACATTGAAGCATACACTTCAACGGTCAATATAGTTTGCTGTTAGGTGGTCTTTCGCTAGTGTGAAAAGTCCACTTTGTTATTTTCTCCTTTCCCCTTTCCCCTTTCCCCTTTGCCCTTTCTAGTGTAGTACTCGTCACTAAATTGTAGTACTACGTGTGAACTTTTGGTCCTAACTCCTAATTATCGTCTCGTTTAGAGACTTCTTACTGCTTTCTTTATTTTTTCTAGAGACAATCCAAATATAGTTTTACCTTTCCTCCCTTTTCTAATACTCTATCCGATCTTTATTAGTTTACTCGTATCCTTTTTTGGGATATCCCTTATTAGTTTACCCATTTCTTTTGTTTCTATTTTTGGAATGGGATCACTAACTTTCCATCACACATACATTCAACTTTAATATAAAATAATAGTTTATCTTTCTTTCTATGTCCCACAACATTGTTTCTCCTAAAACTCTGTGCAAATTAAACGGGTAAACTAATAAAAACCGGAGGGAGTACTTGCAATGTTTTCCATTTTATAAAGTTTTCTATTACTTATAACTTTGATATTTTTGACAATATATTTTCTCTTTCTTTTTTCTAGCACATAGGGGTTTTTTGTATCACTATAACCTCCTTGTTCATATTTTAACATTGCGAGTATAAAAAAAAGTATTACTTAGACCAAAAATAAACAGCTACTACATACTCTGATACTAGTACAAGCCATTTATTAAAAAGTTTACTAAACAAACATCACTTGGGACATGGGAGTTAACTTCTTTACTTCTTCCATGGGGAGCTAGCTAATAAGAATCTCCTTAATTATTCCCCCATCCCTTATTAATATTCCTGCTTGGAATATGAAAAAAGAATCTCCTGTTCCACTTATTTGTATGATTATCTACACCACTCAATTTTATTGTTTGATGTTAATTATGCTTTGCCTTATTTATTTTTGTAAAATAAGAATTTTGTTTTAATCTAATGATATGGATCAATAGTACTGAGTGGCACATATGATGGTACAAAAAAGTGGATTAAAAGATTTGGACTCTTGAAATCTTGGCACTATTTAAAATTACACAGAATCTTTTAAACTTTCCCCAAAAAAAAAAAATATATATATATATAGTCATGTGGAGTCTGATTTGATTTGTGTCAATGACTACTTTAATAATGTCAAATTTTTATAATTTTTTTTACTAGAACCTAATTACTTATATTAATAGTCAAAGATATGCATTAACAAATGTGCAAGTCAAAGTAGTAGTAAAGAACGAAGGGAGTACCAATACATAATTATGGAAGATCGATGTTTTTTAGTGTCATATTATCATATAGAAACATGACTAATAACATTAATATGTTTCTATTGATATGTAAGAATACCAAAAATGAACTACTATTTACTATAAATAAAATAAACTTTAATTATGGTAGACGCACAAACTGATTAAAAAAAATGTTTGGATGATTGAAATCATGATTATTTTAATTAATATATCTGTTTATTATCTGCTAATATCTTCTTTAAACTGTGTACGTACAGTAATAAAAATCGAATGAAAAACTTAATTAATAATTGGGACCCTAATTAAGGACATGATTTTACTTTGTAGGCGGCAATTCAGAATAGAACTTATTCCCTCCTTTGATCATGTGGGGCGTGGCTTCCGCAATTCGCAGTATTTAATGTGGTCGGCTTTGTAGAGTAGTATTTTCAAGGAACAAGCTGCGCAAATTTGCTTGCTAAGCATGTGCTTGCTTATGTTCCCTTGTTGGGCTCATGAAGCAACTATTCCTTGTTTCACTGTCACTGTATTCCCATGCCGCAAACATAGACATTCATGTGTTATCTAGTACTTTCGTTTCATGTGTGCCATGTTTTATTGTCTATCTTATGCATTGGTAAGTGGTTAAATGGTAAAACTGAATGCACCGGATCATATGATTATCTATCATGTCTCTGGGCTTTTTATCTTCTCATATGTTTGAATGGTTAGAGCAACAACTCTAAAGAAGAAGGGCTTGCTTGCAAATTGGAAAAAGATAGAGCTTGTAGCAGCTTGACCACTGCAGTAAATGAGAGCATGTAGCTCTGCCAAGATGTTTAGCTCCACAAAGTTATTAGTTGCTTTGTTAAATGGATGAACCACAAGTGGGACTTAATAAATCCACAAGTAGTTGTGGGCTTCCGCTTCCATTTGGGAGATGTTGTAGTTTGGAAATGTTGTAGTTTGGAAATCGATGCAAGCAAACAAAACTACAAAGGTTGTAGCTTGCCATTGTGAATGCTCTTATCAATCTATGTACATATGTATGTGTTGGTGCGAGGTTAGACTTTGTCATCAATCATCATCATCTAATTTTTTTTGGTACATTATAAGAAGTTAGGACACCCTTCTATCGAGAGCGACCTAACAAATCAAGAAGAACAAAATGATCAAAGGTAGGATCGTTTCCAATGACAGACGTCAACCACGACAACAGAAATAGAGTGACCTATTTTAGATAGATAATCTATTGCACTATTGGCCTCGCGGAAAATGTGATCTATGGAGCAAATAGTCAATTGACTGAGTATCAACCAGATGTCATTGATGAGAGTGACGTGTATATTCCATGGACAGGAATAAAGACCTTGGAGAATTCGAATCACCACCTGATTGTCTCCTTTAACATAGTTTTTTTTTGAGTGGATAAATTTTCTGAATATTGAGAGTTTGTGCCAAAATAAGGTCATTACGCACCCTAGCTAGGCTTCAGCAACAAGAGCTGAAGTGTGACCAAAATGATAGGCTTGGGTTGCTAACACGTGTCCGGCAGAGTTACGGATGACAACACTAGCAGAAGTGGATAACCCAATTACAGATCCATCAAAATTAAGTTCACAACATCCTTGTATATGAGTCTATCTATTTGGTTATCTAATTTTTTTTTCTAACATCCTTGTATATGAAATGCCCTTAATGACTAACGGCGTCAAGTTTTCATTAGTCATTCACCCTAATTAAGCCCTCTAACCCTAACCCCAAAACCCTAACCCTAACCCTTAACCCCCTAACACCTAATCCCCACCCTAAACCCTAACCACAACCACCCAACCACCACGCGCCCCCCTCTTCCCTCCCCCACAAGCACCCCCGCCCCTTCCCCCTACCCCTCCCTAACCCCCCGTAGCCCCCCACCCCCACCCCCTCTACCCTCCTCCGTGAGCCCCCCCCCTCCTCCCCCCCCACCCCCTCTACCCTCCTCCGTAGCCCCCCGCCCTCCCCCACCCCCGCATCTCCTTGCTTATTCCCCGAAAAACAAAAAACGCAACCGCCCGCTGCCCACCGCCATTTTTGTTGATAACCCGTAAAACCTCATTTTCTTAGCACCACCTCTCGGACGGAGCACAAGGTGAAGAGTCGACTCTTTCTCGGATGTTGTAGTCGGCGAGTGTGCGGTCATATTCAAGCTATTTTCCGGCTTCTTTGTCTTGCGGGGGATGCCTTCTTTGTCCCGATGTCGGAGGATTCGAATTCTAGAGGTTGCGGGGGAGGGCGGGGGGTTGCGGGGGAGGGCGGGGATGCAGGGGTACGGGATGGGGGTACAAGAGAGGGATGTGGGGGGAGGCGTAGGGGGGACCGCGCGGGGTGGTGGAGGGGGTGGGCGGATGGGGGTAGGCGGAGGGGGGGGGGAGGTTGGGTGGTTGTTGTTAGGGTTTAGGGTGGGGGGTTAGGTGTTAGTGGGTTAGGAATTAGGGTTAGGGTTTTGGGTTAGGGTTAGGGTTTTGGGTTAGAGTTAGAGGAGTTAATTAGAGTTAGAAGGGTTAATTAGTGTTAATTAATGACTAACGGAATCATGACGCCGTTAGTCATTAAGGGCATTTCATGCATTTTGTTGAAATAGTAAGGTTACCTGATGCATTTTTGAAACAAGAGGGGTACCCCGTGAATTTTGAAAATTAAAATACCACAGGGATACCAGAGGTACATGATGAAAAAACGTTAAACTATTAATAATTATTGTCATGATCAAAAGCTACCCTTAATTAATAATTATTTCATTCTTAATGATTATTTTTTTGACAGAGTTATATTTGATTAAGTTTCCTTTAATTTTTATTTTTATTATGTCTACTTATGAATTTCATTTAAAGTTTACATGTATATTCAATTTATTACTCCTACTATTCCCTCTGGTTTTATTTGTTTACATGTTTTGACTTTGATACTATTCACGTGACTTTGACTATCTCTTGTGATTTGTACTTAAGGAATAATATAGTAATGTGAGATCTTGTTAGATTCATCTCAATGTGTATTATCCAAATATCAACTTTTTGTAATATTTTCTTATTGATAATTAGTGTTATTAAGATTCAAATTAGTTTATCAATAAATGTTCCCAGATAAATTGGTAAATTAATAAAAACCGGAGGGAGTAACTTGTAACTAATATTATACTAGTACTTGTATATATGAAAACTTAAAATGTAAAATATACTCACCACTGGAATGTTCGAGAAGTACTATCGGTGGAATATCGATATCGGATATGGGGCACACCGTCTATATACTCCACAATTTGAAGTGTCCAATTCAAATAACCTAAAAATACTATTACATATAGAAGTATATGATATACCTAGTTTAGCTTGGCTCACTTGGTAGGAATTCCACCTCATGACATCAAGGTCATGGGTTCAAATCCCACCAAGTGAGGGGCACTCGGAGGAGAATTCCCCTTATAACTCCCCCTCCTTCCAAGTGTCTGAAGTATATGATATGTATAGTAGTTGGCCCTTAGACTATTATTGCACTGATGTTGATCAGATTATTAATTTGAATGAAAATTGACAAGTCGTATTAACTATTACGTCATAGCCCTATATCATATGCCTCTACATTTTGGTCCCCTAACTATTCTTTAGTGCTCATGTCAACATCCCAACATTATATGGTTATTAAGAGCTCACTGATGGAGTGACGGTACCCCTTCATTTTGATCCATTGAATCAGTTAATTCTATATTCGATCATATATACTCCATATTTGTTAATATTGTCAAATTATAATCTCCCAAGTCCCATGTGCAATTTTAGAAACAGAATCATGCAAAGCAGGCACACAACCATTTTCGGGATATTGATCATCTAAAACATGGGTCTCCACTATCTAAGTGAAGCACGATTAATGACGATATAGATGAAAAAGTTACAAATTATTCTATTACGGAATATTATGTGTATATATTTTGTATTCTTAGCTTTAGTATATTTCCTGGTATAGCTTGCGTTAGTTGCCATATTCTAGGATGTATATATATCTCTTGTTGACAGTAATACACATACGAAAAATCATAATCCCTAATTTGTCATAGTATCGAGCCTAAACCTACATAATGCAGCCGTTTTTTCTCTCATTCTTTCGTCGCTGCCGTGACTTGCAGCACCACCAGCGTGGTCTTGTTGCTCTCTTCCCATGGCAGGCGACGGTAAGATTGACTTTTCCAGTCCTTACTACCTTGGTTCCGGCGACCAACCCGGAAATTTAATTTCTCATGTTCTTCTCAAAGGCGATAACTATGTGGCGTGGACTCGGGCCATAACCTTGTCCTTAAAAGCTCGGCGTAAATTCGGGTTCGTAGATGGGACAATTTCGAAGCCGACGGATGCGAAAACATTACTTGACTGGGAAACTGTGAATTCCATGATTATTTCATGGCTACTTCGGAGTATGGAACCCACTCTCGCGGCCTCTATTCCGTTTCATGAGGAGGCTCACGGGTTGTGGAAGTATTTGGAGCAACGACTTTGTGTTGCTAATGGACCTCGCCTTCAACAACTACGTGCGACCATTGTGACCTGCAAACAGTCCAAAACTATGTCTGTAGAGGACTACTTTAATCGTCTCACTGGTCTTTATGATGAATTTAATCGCTTGAAACCTATTCCATCTTGTAGTTGTGGAAAGTGCACATGTGGTGTTGTCACTAAGATTGCTGCTGACAGAGATGAAGAACGCCTTCATCAATTTTTGATTGGGCTTGACGATGATCTTTACGGCACGGTACGTTCAAACTTATTATCTCAAACTCCTCCTGTTGATCTCAACCGTGCATACCAAACCTTGATTCAAGAAGAAAAATCCCGTGCTATTGCTCGCGGGAAGGCCGTTCAAGAAGATGTTCATGCCTTTGCCTTGCAAACCGAACCCCGGCGTTATTCTAAAACTGATAAATCGCACCTCACCTGCACTTATTGCAAGCGTAAGGGCCATGACCGTGAACACTGCTTTAAACTTCATGGACCCGCTCCTTGGTATGTCGAGAAATTCGGGGCTGCCAAGCGTGCCCACGCTATTGTTGAAGCTGGGTCTGCTGCCTCGGACAATGGGGGTACTCCCCTCGCTCAACTCACTCCTGCCCAGATTCAAGTTCTCCTTAATTTAATTAATAATGCGACTAAGGCAAGTGATCGCATGACGGGTGAGTATAATTCCTTAGCTTGGATTTTGGATACCGGAGCCTCTCACCACGTCTCCGGTGATCGTACTTGTCTCTTTGATGTTCGTAATATAGCTCATTGTCCGGTGGGACTTCCGAATGGCCATCATGCCGTGGCTACTCTTGCGGGAAGTGTGCTGCTTCCCGGGGGTCTCTTACTTCACCATGTTTTATTTGTTCCCCAACTCACTTGTAATTTGATTTCGGTGTCTCAACTCATTGATGAGTCTCATTGTTTTGTCCGATTCACTGATTCTTTATGTGCTATACAGGACCAACGTTCGGGGAACCTGATTGGAGCCGGTGAACGCCGTGATGGACTTTATTTTTTCTGCAGCCTTCCTACAATGCAAGCCGTGACGGTTACTGATTTGACGGAGTTTGAGTTGTGGCATCGTCGGTTAGGGCATCCTTCGGATCGTGTTGTCAAGTTAGTTCTTGCAATTCGTTGTAGCAGTTCTAAGAAAAAGTTGAATAAGGCTTGTATTGTTTGTCCTCAAGCCAAACAGACTCGTGATAGTTTTCCTATTAGTAATAATAATGCCACTCAAAAATTTGAACTTATTCATTGTGACTTATGGGGGCCCTACTCTACCCCTTCTTCTTGTGATGCTGTTTATTTTTTGACTGTGGTGGATGATTTCTCTCGGACTGTTTGGGTGTATTTGTTGCGTGATAAAACCGAGGTTTCTAAAGCCTTTCACTCTTTTTTTGCTATGGTTGATCGTCAATTTGAGACACGTGTTAAAATTGTGCGTACTGATAATGGGACTGAATTTAATTGTATGCTGGATTTTTTTACTTCTTGTGGGATTTTATTTCAAACCTCTTGTGTTGGCACTCCTCAGCAAAATGGGAGGGTTGAACGGAAACATCAACACATTCTTAATGTTGCCCGAGCTTTGATGTTTCAAGCTAACTTACCTGTTACTTTTTGGGGGGAGTGTGTTTTATCTGCAGTTCACATCATTAATCGTACTCCTTCTGGCTTGTTAGATGATCGGACTCCTTTTGAGATGTTGTTTGATCGTCCTCCTGATTTTGATTCCTTGCGAGTTTTGGGTTGTTTATGTTTTGCTCATAACCAAAAAGCCAAAGGAAATAAATTTGCTCCTAGGAGTCGTCGATGCATCTTTGTTGGGTATCCTAATGGCAAGAAGGGATGGAAATTGTATGATCTTGAGACAGGTGATTTTTTTGTTTCCCGTGATGTGAAGTTTCATGAGAATGAGTTTCCTTTTGCTACTTCTGCTTCTGCTTCCTCTCCTCCTGAACTATTCGATTCCGGGGTCGATACGGCCTTTTTGGATGATCTTGAGCATGTGTTAGATGTTGATACACCACCTGAGGTTGATTGCCCTATGGCTGGGGGCTCTGTTGCTTCCAGTGCCCTTGCTGATGATGCCAGTATCAGCGTTGCTGCTTCTCCTGTTTCCTCTCCCGATCTCCCTGTTGTTGCTAGTGACTCTTCTGCATCCGTTGATGTTGCGCGTGCTTCTACGAGTTCTTTGGGTCGTGGTCAACGAGCTAAGAAACCCTCTGTTTTGCTTCGGGATTACGTCACTAACACTGTTCTAAAAATAAGTCCATCACCGTGCTCATCCGCCTCTTCTGGTTCCCCAGGTACGCCTTATCCTTTAGCGCATTTTGTGAATTGTGATAAATTTTCTATGCGACATCGCCTTTTTCTTGCAGCAGTTACAGAAGGTGTTGAGCCCCGTATTTTTTCAGAGGCTATGCGAGACCCTGGTTGGCGTGAGGCCATGCAAAAAGAGATTGGGGCTTTAGAGGATAATGAGACTTGGGTTATGGAGTCGTTACCCCCTGGTAAAAAGGCGCTTGGCAGCAAATGGGTGTACAAGATTAAGTATCATTCTGATGGCACCATCGAACGTCTCAAAGCTCGTCTTGTCATTTTTGGTAACCATCAGATTGAAGGCATTGATTATAATGAAACCTTCGCCCCTGTTGCTAAGATGGTTACTGTTCGAGCTTTTCT
Organism: Beta corolliflora; assembly: GCA_947648045.1. NCBI lineage: Eukaryota > Viridiplantae > Streptophyta > Magnoliopsida > Caryophyllales > Amaranthaceae > Beta > Beta corolliflora. The sequence goes on from CANSZD010000431.1 coordinate 16,390, forward strand.
GGCCATTGCTGCTGCAAAGAACTGGGAACTTCATCAGATGGATGTCCATAATGCATTTCTTCATGGGGACCTTGATGAGGAGGTCTACATGAAGCCTCCTCCGGGATTTTCTCCACAGCAACCTGGGACGGTTTGTCGCTTGAAGAAGTCTCTTTATGGGCTTCGTCAAGCTCCGCGGTGTTGGTTTTCTAAGTTGGCCTCTTCTCTGCTCTCGTACGGGTTCGTTCAGTCCTACTCTGACTACTCTCTCTTTACTCTGAGCAATGGTGGTGTTCAACTCTCGGTCCTTGTTTATGTTGATGATTTGATCATCTCAGGCAACGATTCTGCTGCTATTACCTCTTTTAAGTCCTACTTGGGCTCTTGCTTTCATATGAAGGACTTGGGGTTTCTTAAGTACTTCCTTGGTATCGAGGTTGCTCGGAGTCCCGAGGGTATTTTCTTGTGCCAGCGCAAGTATATTCTCGACATCATTACTGAGGCTGGTCTTCTTGGTTCTAAACCCGCTAGTTTTCCTATTGAACAAAACCATTCTCTGGCTCTTGCTACTGGTCCGCTACTCTCTTGATCCTGAATCATATAGGCGCTTGGTAGGTCGTCTTATCTACCTTTCTTTCACTCGCCCTGATTTGGCTTATGTGGTGCATATCTTAGCTCAGTTCATGCAACAACCTCGTCGAGATCATTGGGATGCAGCTCTTCGTGTGGTTCGATATTTGAAAGGTTGTCCGGGTCAAGGGATCCTTCTTACATCTCATTGTGATCTTTCCTCTCTCGGTCGGTGTGACTACGATTGGGCCGGTTGTCCTATTACGCGGCGCTCTCTAACCGGTTGGTTAGTGTTTCTTGGTGGTTCTCCGATCTCTTTGAAAACAAAGAAGCAACACACTGTGTCTCGTTCTTCCGCTGAGGCTGAGTATCGTTCCATGGCGGATGTCACTTCGGAGCTTAAGTGGCTTAAGGCATTGATTGAGTGTCTAGGCGTTCATCATCCAAAGGCCATGCCCTTGTTTTGTGATAGTAAGTCCGCCTTGCACATTGCTCAGAACCCCGTGTTTCATGAGCGTACTAAGCACATCGAGGTTGACTGTTATTATGTCCGTGATGCTATTCAGGCTGGTCTCATTGCTCCCTGTCACGTGTCCACTCTTGAGCAACTTGCCGATATCTTCACCAAGGCTCTCGGAAGAAAGCTTGTTTTGTATCTCCTTCGCAAGTTGGGCATTTGTGATCCACACGCTCCAACTTGAGGGGGGTATTACGGAATATTATGTGTATATATTTTGTATTCTTAGCTTTAGTATATTTCCTGGTATAGCTTGCGTTAGTTGCCATATTCTAGGATGTATATATATCTCTTGTTGACAGTAATACACATACGAAAAATCATAATCCCTAATTTGTCATATTCCTTCTTTCTTCATAATGATGGTGATTTTGGCAGCACGTTCTGTATGTTATGGTCATAAGTTAATACTATCAACCTAGTACCCACTAATCAAAAGAGTTAAATTAATATCTCTCGAATAGTAGGTGATTTGTGCGTGAAATAAAGGGTGTTGTGATAATTTAATTTACCAATTTTATTAAATGCAGGACCGTCTCAAAAACTTTTGTGATCATGTGTAAATGTCAATAATTGAACCCACAAAAATAAGACATTACACAATTTTAAAAGTACAGTTTAATTCATGGTAATTGTGTCAATCAAAAGATTTAATAGAAGCAAAACATACCTTTTTTTTAATGAGCACTTAACTTTACTTACTTTATGATGACATTAGACAAGAAAGTAATAGAGTTTTCTCTTCTGTTTGGAGTCTATAAAATTTGCGGCCCTTCTCTTATAAAATGTTTAAAATCCTATAATGTTGGTCATTTTGCACTATTAGACCACAATCCTTCTAACGAGTTCTTTAGTAGCGTTTTTTTAATAAAAAATCCCCATAAAGATATTCAGCACTCATTGAAGCGGTATTATTTTTACCCACATTGATAAAGCGTCTTCCGTAGTTCCAAAATAAGTGAAACACTTCTCTCATTTATGTGAGAGCTTTTTGAGCAAGTGTTTCACTTATTTTGGACATAAGATTATTTATATTTGTTATGTTGATTAATATAACGACTGATCTAGTAATCTTATAATAACCAGATTTGTTTAGCACGTCACTTTTAAGTAGAGAGAGAAACTTTTAACTCAAGCAATTTGAGACTGATCTTTAATGATTGCTTTTAGCAAAAAGAAACTTTAAACTTAAGCGTTCTTAGATCTTAGCTTAAAAAAATCAAGAAGATAATATTTCAATGGTTTAGATCTTAGCCTATTCTGAATTTCGTATTATAGAGTGTAACTTGTTAAGAAAGGCAAATTGTAGATGTAGAATCTCATACTCAGGAATAAATAGGTGGCAGGGCATGCACCACCGACAAATAGAAATATGCATGCAAAATGGCAAATGCAACTCAAATGCAGCACGTCCTTGCATTTTCGTCTCAACATCGCTTTCGTTTCGTAGTGGGTAAGCTTTTGCCGTTACGTTGGACGACCCGAGGGTATGGCCGTATGGCCGTATGGGACTCTTTTATAGTTTAATTGTCCAACTATGATATTTTTGAAAATACCAAAATTCCTTGTTTTTAAAAAAAAAAATAGAACTATTTAGTGGAAGAAATAGATATACTTCATCCGTTCTATAATAAGTGAAACATAGGGATTGGGCACAAGATTTAATAAACATCACTTTCAAAAGCCAAAAAGTCATAAAATACCCTTTTCATTATCAAAGAAGGAGAAAAAAAAGAAACCACGAGTTTGTGATGGGTGCTTCTTGTCATTTTGTCACTTTCTTTTTTCCATTTAAGGTATGTTTCACTTATTTTGAAACATTCTAAAAATAGTAAGTGTTTCACTTATTATGGAACGGAGGAAGTATATGAGTAATTTGTTTATGTATTTTAATAAATTATTCTACCTCGAAAATGAGTATTTTCAAATTTTTAACTTTTGGATATGATATCGGATCTAAAATTCTAGATTCTGAAGACCAATTATGATATTGATTTTTAGATGTATGAAATATGATCGGATATAGGATTTTTAATATCCTGTCCGATATCGAGATAATGGGTATGTATGAAATATGTGCTTCAAGTTTTATACCTTATTGGAAAAATATTAAAATTCAAAAAAAATTATATCAAAAATGACAAAGAATTAGGATATTGGATATAAGCTACATATCCGATCTGATCCAAACAAATTCTGAATATCGGATTTATGAAATTTTCGAATCAGATATGGACATCTGATATTGATGATTTTAGATATCCGATTTGTGCTCACCCATAGATCCATGATTTCCAATTGGTTACTTATAAACTTTAAGCAATTCATTAGTGAATAAAAATAATCAAATTTCACCAACAAAAACAATTTAATCAATAGAATTATGTGTACATCAATCTATATAATTTGGATAGTTTCTTAAAATAAATCATTTGAGTAAATACCGTGTGATGATAGCTAGTATTTTGGACCTGGTCTACATTAATATTTGGTGACCCTTTTTTTTCTTTTCATATAGTCACTTTTTATAATCTCAAGTTACACATTATGTACCATTATCTAACATAGTGACTTTTTTTTCCATACAACCACCCTTTCTTACACTAGTTTATTATAATATAGTAACTTTTTTTCTCACATAGTCACCCTTACAATCAATAGCTACTTCACTTTTATACCTATTTTTTTAACATATATAGTGACCCTTTTTTCATTAATCACATGTATTAGAATTAGGTTCAAACTAAATTTACAGTGAACTAAGTCCATATAATATTTTTTTTCTTGATAACAAGTATGTGAAAGTCCACCTTTAAAACTTTTTTATTCCTAAAAGCTAAATGAACAACCTTAGCTTTGTAAAGGTTAATTAGTAGTAGGTAAACTAGTAGAACAAAAAAGCAAGAAAATGTTAGCAACATTCTTTACTTCTGGAAATATCTCTCTGGCTGGGATTCAAAGGTATGCTTTTGAATGATCTTCTTCTGGTCAGCTATTAGATATTTTTATATACTCCATTGTTCTTTTTGGTTGCCTTTTCAGACTAATATATAAGGAAATATATTTACATGTAGGTTATATGATTCGTCTAGAAATATCAAACTTTCATAATATTTACTATGTTAATGATATAGAATGTGCGTTAGCAAACATGAAAAAGTCATATTTTTTGTAAAAACAAAAAAATGAAGAGAGATAAAGCTAGAGAGAGGAAAAGCTAGAAAAACGCTCTCTACCACCCAGCCCTTGAAACCCTAGCTCGAAAGAAAAAATTCCCAAATCAATTTAGTACCTTCTCTGCTCAAAATCAATCAACTAAATGCAAGTTCAACACGAAATCTCTGTTATTAGTCTTAATTGTGGTATTCTGGTTGCCCAATTTTGTAGTTAATCTGCTTCCTCTCTTCTGTCATAATTACTGTAAGGCGAAAGCTAGTTGTAGCTTTGTTAATTACCTCCCTAAATTATGGCAGGGCTATAAGTATAGCTATGGAGTAATTCCTCTGCTTTTATCCATAAAATTAGCTAAACCTCCTTCAATTTGGATTAGGTGGCTCCAGTGTTTAGGTTTCAAGTACAAATCTCAAGCTAGGGTTAAGGTTCTGCTTTTCGGGGATGGGATTGATCATTTATCTCCAATTGAGTGTGAGTGTCCTTAAATTTTTTTGGTTTACTTTCATCATTTCGCTGCTCAGTGTTGAGTTGGTTATTCGAAGAAAAATCTCTTTGCTTGCTGAGTTTGGATGTTTGTTCATTACTTTGGTATTCGCATTAAATGCGACTAGAAATTTCTCTGCTGAAAGCCGATTAATGTGCTGCTTTAACTGGTTGTGGTTTCGGATTTTTTGCTATAAATATGCTACTTTTCAGGTAAAATTGTATATTGCTCTCTCATTCTTCTCTTATAATTCTCTTCTTAAGTTTGTGTTTGCTTCTCAACTTTTGATCAAAATTTGTTTAGTTTTGGTGTGTTCTTTTAGTATGGATAATCCTCCTTCTTTTAAGGAAGTTGTGTTGAAAAATCATTTCGGTGAAGGTTGTTCTATTTGGTATTGTTCCTAACCCTAGTACTTCACTTTCTTCTCGCTGAAAATGTGCATGACTGTTTACATGTTGTTAGTCATGACCCCCTGGTCCCCCCTCTTTCCCTGAGGCTATTGTTTTAGATGAGTTGCCCCAAGTTCAGAAAGATATAGTAGACCTCTCTAAATCTTGTCTTGTGGGTAAGATGTTGGGTGAGCATGTTGATATGAGAACTATTATTTCCAGAACTAGGGCTGACTGGAAATTTTGTAAAGGGGATGTGGAGTACCTTGATGTGGGTAACCACTGGGTTTTAATTCGGTTTGCCAATCCTTGTGACCTTTTTTTAGTATGGTCTAAAAGACTCTGGCATGTTATGGGTGAGCTTTTTGTCATTTATCCGTGGAGGGCTCATTTTGACCATTTTATGAAAGAGATCAAGTGGGTGGATTTATGGGTAAGAATTCCTCGTTTTCCTGCTGAACTGCTTAACTTTGAATCTATTGCAAACTTATTGGCTTCAAATAATGTTGGTTCTTTAATTAAGCTTGATCTTAGATCATTATTGAGGCACAAAATAAGATTTGCTCGTGCCTGTATAAGGGTTGATATTACTGCCCCTTTGCTTGAATATGCTGAGATTAAACGTGCTGGTGGTGTGGAATGTGGCTATGTAATCTGGTATGAGGATTTCCCTGTGGGATGTTCTTTTTGTGGCTGTGAGGAACATGTTATTGATTATTGTCCTGTTCTTTCTCCCCCTAAGAAAGAAAGAAAGGTTTTGCTTCTACAAAATCCTAAGAAAAAATGGTTAGCTGAATTCTTGGGTAATGCTAATAGGCAACCAATGCCTTCAACCACAGCTGAGCAAGCAAATGTGGTGGAGGCTAGGCCTAGGCATGTCTCAAGGCCAAAGCTTGTCCCTTCAGGTAATGTTGATGATGCTGGTCCTAAAATCTATTCTGCTAAAGTCTTTGCTGGTGCTTCTAAGGCTCATGGAGCCAAAGGTGTGGTTATTAATGAACCACAATTGCAATCTCATTCAAAGCAAGCTTCTATTTCCCTGCCTAATCAAGGTGATAAAGGTAAAAGTGTGATTGATGCTAATTTGGTAGTTGATGTCCCTTCCTCTAATGATGAATCAAGCAACTGTGTTGTGCTCTCATTCCCCTCTCATGCTGTGTGTGAGGGTACTCCCTCTCCTGTGGTTGTGCACTCTCCAGTGCCCCCGAGAAAGGTTGAGCTATTGCCCCTCCCCCTTCTCAGTCCCATGTCCCAGTGCTAAGTCCAGTCCCCCTGAGAGTTATCTATCCAGAGGACTTATTTGCTTCAGAATTTTTACCAGCATCCCCGTTTGATGCTGATGAAGGTAATGAGTACTTTGCTGAGCTGAATGATCAATCTGATGTTGATGATGGTACTTATGTCATGGGAGACAAGTTTGATGATGAAATGGTTGATGAGTATCTCTCACAACCTGAAAACTCCTTCCATTTTCTCACTTCCAATCATTCTATTGTTAAGCAAATAGAGGACTTGGGGGTTGAAGGAGCTAGCCTATCTGAGCCATTCTCATCTTCTAGCTCAGCTAAGAGGAGAAAGGGGATGGTGGAAGCGAGATTCAACCGGTTCGAGTGAAGAGGAGTAGGTCTTAGACCTAGCTTCGTTCTCACCGCTTAATGTGTTATGTTAATTAGTAGTTGGAATATTCGAGGTGCGAGGAGACCTCTTGCAATGGAGGAAGTCAAACATTTTTGTAAATTTAATAAGGTGAGTATAATGATGATTTGTGAAACCAAAGTGCCCACTCCTCCCTCGGAGGGATGTGTTAGGCACTGTGGCTTTCCTCACCATGATTTCCTTCCTTCTTTTGGACTAGTAGGTGGGATGTGGATATTTTGGAAAGATCAAAACTGTAATCCTTTTAAGCTTTCGAATATTATTAAATCCTCACGCTTTTGGGTTTGTAGTATTGAATTGTTGGCAACTAACTTTAGTTTTGTTCTTATTTTCATATATGCTCCTCCAAATTATAATCTAAAATATGAGTTTTGGGATGAACTTATTGAGTTTATTAAGAACATTGATGGACCATATGTTATTTTGGGTGATTTTAATGAATTAAGTTCCCATTTAGATAAAAAGGGGGGTGCTGAATTTCGTTTCTCACGCTTAGCAATTATGAATTATTTTTACTCCTCGGTAGATTGCGTTGAGCTCCCCTATCAGGGTAATTTATTTACTTGGCGAAAATCAAGAGATAGCCATAATAATATATATGAAAGATTAGATAAAGGGGTAGCTAATTAATCTAAGTTGGATTAACGCATTCCCAAATGCAAAAATTTTCCATCACTTATTCACTTCTTCGGATCATTGTCCAATTTCATTAGAAATAAAAGTGCATAGTAAACTCAAATCGCCTCCGTTTAAGTTTGATAAATTATGGACAACTCGTAAGGATTTTGATGTTATTATTAAAAAATCTTGGTGTCAAAGGTTTCAAGGTTCTAATATGTATTGCTTAACAAGAAAGTGTAAACTTCTAAAGGAAAAAGCCAAAAACTGGGTAACTACTAGATTTGGTAACATTAGTAGACAATTAGAATCGGTAGAAAAAAATTTATCTAAAATTCAACCTAGTTTGCTTGAAAGAAGTAGTTGTCCCCTTTTAATTCATCAACAAAATTTAATGTTGACCAAGCACTCTAAACTTCTTGTATTCCAAGACTCCTATTTGGAAACTAAAGCGAAATCCAACAATCTAAAATTAGGGGATTCAAACACTAAGTATTATCATGCTTGTGCTTCAATTAGAAAAAATCGCAATCTCATTACTTCAATATATGATCCTTCTAATAACATAATTTCACAACCTTTCCAGTCCGCTTTTCTGATTCTAGATTGGTAGGGGTCACTCTTGGTCATTCTATAGTTAATATTCCCTTTTTAACATTTGCAGATGACACTATGATTTTTGCTTCAAGAATATTCTAAATCAGTACTGTTCCATGACTGGACAACTTGTTAACTTTCATAAATCGGCATTTCAATGTACTCAAAATACTCCCTCTTCGAGTATTAGTGATTTTGCACTTGTTCTCCAAATGGAAGAATCTCTTTCTCTAGGCAATTATTTAGGGTGTCCAATTATAAGTAGTAACGTGACTAAAACTACTTTTGGTGAGATCCAAGAGAAAGTTTCTTCTCAATTAACAAAATGGCGAGCTAATTCTTTGTCTCAAGCAGGGCGTACTATCCTGATTCAATCTAATCTGGCTACAAAAGCGAATTTTCAAATGCAAAGTTTTTCTCTCCCCTTCCATTCACTACAAGAAAAACAACATTGGGCTACGTTTTTTTTCCTCGCCCATAAAGAAAAATCTGTCGCTCATGTGAACTGTAATGGGCCATGGTGTGGTTTTCGTAGCACAAAGTGAGGGCGTCGAAAAGCTTTTATTTCGTCGCCCTTTTAACTGTAATGGGCCATAGTGTGGTTTTCGTAGCCTAAAGTAAAGGCGTTGAACAGCTTTATTTCGTCGCCCATGTGAACTGTAATGGGCCATGGTGTGGTTTTTGTAGCCCATGAATGGGCGACGGAATTGATTTTTGACGCCATATAATGGGCCACACATTTTGATTTTTATAGCCCAAACGTTTAATTTAGGGCGACAATAAATTTTTTCGTAGCCCATTATTGTGCGTTGAAAAGTTTATTTCTTAGCCATACCTCCAGATTACAAAATTTTCTTGCCCACATTACAACGTCACTTGTTATACGAGACCTTCAACCGTCAAATTTTACGGTATTACATTGGGCAAAATAAATACTATTTTGCATATAACATAAATCAAACTTAACTAATGCAATACATGAAGTGTCAAATATACCAACAAAAGTACTAACTTTTCACAATTTAATAGTAACCAGTAAGCCAAAATATGGCAATACATTTCCTATCAATCGTATTGTCGATGCCGGAAAACAGTATATTCAAAAATATTGTAGTAACAAAATCAAAAAAATGTGGAACACAACCCTCGTATAATTCATATCAATGTCCTTAGTTGTTCATCGTTTGTACCCCAACTTTACACTACACCATCTTCCTTCAATGACCTTCAAAAAGAATAACAATTATTTTACAAAGAGACAAGAAAAGTATAATCATGCATTGTTGTTTAGTTGGTATATTCTTTACAACTAGGAATTTGAAAAATACTAAATCACATGAAAGCAAGTTACTACCCTAGTATGCCTAATTTTAATTTATTTAGCAAAGTTGCGTTTAAAGAACCTGATGCAAGGAAGGTTATATAGAATACCAAATATACCTCTCAAAAGGAGAAACATCCAAATTGCTTCCTGAAGACCATCAAATTTATTGGCCTCTGGAAGAAGAAATGTAATAATATCATTAAGACATGTCAACTAGAAGGATATATTAATAATATGAACATAGCTCTACAAGGCAACAAATTTGGTCAAATCACCAAATGTGTCAAAGCAAAGTGTTAAACAATTTTTAAGTTGTTCTCAGTAAGAATTTTTTATTTCACACTAAAAGCAGACATAAACATTTTATTTCACATTCTAAATACTAGTACTCAAACCTATCCACACTTTAATCTTCTTCCAAGCTCCACTATTTCACACACCAAGCTCCGCCTCAACTATTTCACATCACCACAAACAAATTTAAAGCAACATGTCAAATTTTTTCCCGTCATTTTCTCGAACTAATGAGAAATGCACAAAAACAACGGAAAAAGTTCAGAAAATTCTTCAAATCAAACTAGATTCTATCTCAAAATAGTATATTTCATCCACTTAATCTAAATAAGCTCGCCATGAGTAACATGACTTGCATTGTATTATTTCAACATCCAGTTAAAAATAACTTACTTTATTCATAATTTCCCTCTAACTAACTTCATCACTTTTCTAATTCATCATGGTACAATTCTCTTATATGAGTTTGCATTGTAGACCAGAAGACGGGGTTTTTATGAGATCTCTAAATACCTATAATCACTTCATACAAAAACTATATTAACGGTAGATTCTTTGAACTTGATAAGCATGCAGATAATTCTATGTTTTAAGACTCTAAATTTGGTTTTCTATCCACGTGCATCTGCCCCATGTTATGATTGTCTTATAAAGAAGGCTCCTAAATGCTTATAAAAATGTGCGAGTGACCCTAAATCGGTAGAGATTGAAGGCTTGTCTCATGAGTTTAACCTTTGTGAAGCTGTTTATTCATAATTATTCTTCTAAAATAAATGAGATAAATGTTCATACACTGCACAATTCTGAGTAAAGTTACCATTGAAAACAACCAATTCTACTTCTTTTTCCAGTAAAAGGTGAAAATTAAATCAGAAATACATACATTGTTCTTTGGCTCTAATCTATTAAATGTCCTACACTATGTATATAACTTTGCTTCCATATCTTCCATCAACTTATAGAAGTCTTTTGGCATCTCATTGGTTACACCATTTCTAGATTCCAAATTTGGTTCATCATCACAAGAAATCCCAGGCATATTACAATCACTATGTGTCCTTGTTGCATCAAGGATCAATGAAGTCAAATCATCGCCAATCACGAAATCATCCTCACTAAGATCATCCTCACAAGCAATGTGGTCACTTTCAAAATCATCACTTGCTACTAGCACTTACTTCTTTACTTTCCTCATGGTAAACCCAAGGATCATAGTCTCTAATAATGCCAAGAGTTATTGGATGACATTTCATAGTAGCTTTATCAAAAGCAAGTTGAAAGTTACAACTCAAACAAGGACATCTCAATTTGGCAGCATCTTCTCTACCATTAAAAGCGAACTCTAAAAAATCATTAACCCCCCGCAATATATATATGAAGGTTTTCTCCTACCATCAATTCCTTGGTGATTCATCCAACTCCGATCAGTATTCATCCTTAAAATTAAAAAAATATGGTCAAGAGCAATATGACATACTTAAACAAGAACAATACGACATACTTAAAACA
>CANSZD010000431.1:32500-215000 GCA_947648045.1 Beta corolliflora
TTTATTTGTTCCCAATAATGTAATTGATGAAATTGTGCAGATTTTCATTCCTTCTAACCAATTGCCAGATAGGTTATTTTGGGGTCTTACTGCTGATGGGGAGTATTCGGTCAAGTCTGGTGTGGCCCTTCTTCAAGGCTATGGGTTAGAACCCCCTGCTCAGGTTTTTTATAATTGGATTTGGTCTTTGGCTATCCCTCCTAAAATTAAATTTTTTAAGTGGAAAATTAGTCAAAATGGCCTCCCTACAAAAAAAGATTGGAGATGAGCCACATTTTTCTCCCTCTGGAATGTGTTTTTTGTAATCATCACTCAGAAAATACTCATCATCTATTTGTAGATTGTCCGTTTACTTGTGATGTTGTGGACATTGTGAATACGGAAGAGGTGTTCCCTCCCCTCCCAAGGATGACTGCTGATATTGAATTTATAGATTACCTCAGTAATTTTGAATCCAATAACTCTAACTCTAAAAGTATCTGCTTTTATGCTATTGTCTGATGGTTTATTTGGTATGCTAGGAATAGTATTACTTTTCGCCAGGAGAGTTTTTCCCCAGTTAAATTAATTAGGTCATATGATTAAATCCTATATTAAAAATATAGATAGTGTTAAGAATTGCCAAATGAGTTTGGAGCCTAATCTGAGTCCTCGTAAGGTTTTGGGGCGTCCTAGAATTAATATTGGTTGGTTCCCTCCTGCGCCGAATTTTTTTAAGCTTAATTTTGATGGATCTAAATTGAACAATGGTAGCACAACTTATGACTTCGTTATCTGGGATGAGCATGGTAATGTTCTTTTATGTGGAGCCAGTCCTATTGCTGATAATAATTCGATTATGGTTGCAGAAGCTTGGAATCTTGGAGAAGGTGTCTGAGGGGCTCTCTCCCTGGGAATTAGTAATCTGTGTATTGAGGGTGATAATCTGTCAGTTATTCAAGCAATTAAAAGAATTTGGAAAGTTCCCTGGTCTATTAATGCCCTTATTGATGATACGGGTGAGGATTTGAAAAAGTTCACTAATGTTTCAATTCATCATGCTTTTCGAGAAGCTAATTATGTTGCATATTGGATGGCAAATCGTGGCCATACAATTCCAAATCTTTATTATTGGTTTGATTCTCCGGATATTTCCTTTACCAAAACTATCCGTAAGGATGCTTTAGGGTGGCCTGTAAATTGGGTTCCTCCCTAGTTTTCTCTTTCTTGCTAAAAAAAAAACATGAAAAAGTCATATAGGAAAAACAAAAAGGAACATATATAATTAAAGAGTAAATAATTAAGTATACAATTATTAACCTATTTATTAATACTTTATAACTTTTTTTGAACTAAGACTCATTGATTTAATTTTTTTTTTGAAAGAGAAATTAAATTTCATTAATTGAAGGCCAAACGACATCTACAATAGGTATTAAAGAAAAACAAGATACAATTAAACAAGACTAAACCAAATTCGTCTTCGAAGAAACTACAATGAACCAGATCGAGCAATACAGCGCAGCCCCCTTGTATTTGCTGAATCAAGCACCTATTGATGAGGAAGTCTATCATTCTGATATACTTTGGGAAGAACATTCTTGATCGAGTCAGGTTGACCGCATCTGAGATTCCAATACCTTCATGTTGAGTCTCGAACTTCAACCAATGAGAATAATTTCTCATACCTAAAAACAAAAGTACCATACTCACAACTCCCATAGGGGAGAAGGAGATTTCCAAAACAGAAACTAAAAACCCCATAACAGAGTTTGAGAAAATCTCATAAAGAGAGACTAATTTATTAAACAAAACAAGAAAATGAACTAAAAACTGAAAATAAAAGGGGAAAAGGGGCTTACCATGGATGAAATCATCCATGTGGCAGCCCCTAATTGATGAAGAAGGGGTAGGGGAGGCTAGGGTTTAGACTCATTGATTTAATTAGTTGGACACGTTTATACTTTATAGGCTAGTTTTCATTTATTTGATTCCTTGCAAGAACAATTAGAGATCAGAATAGAAAACATGGAAAAACAGAAAGGAAATGATGGATGAAAGAATCGCAAGGAATATGACGGAAAATGTGATACATTTTTAGTTAAATAGAAAAATGATATTCACCCACAAGAAAATCTTTTTTCGTCAAACTAATTTTCACTCTTTGTAAATCATAAAGGAAATTGGAAAAAATCTTTTTTTTAACAAAATGTTTTCCGTTCAACCAAATTATTTAATTAAAGATGGGTATCTTTTTATGAATTATTTTGGTTAATTGTTATGTCTAGAGGAGAGAGAAGGGGTGCATGGGAGAGGGTGTTCACTGTTCAAGCGATTGATTGTCATGGTCATGTACTCATGATGATCAAAAGCATATTTTAATTAAAAAAAGTTGATAAATATTCTGGCATTGATGAAAATGATCTTTTTGCTTCTACAATATTTGAGGCATGGGGGTAAAGCTGTTAATTGATTAAAATAAATCCTCACAAAAAGAATTGATTAAAATAAAATAGAAAGAAGGCTCCAAATGGAGAGAGAATCACTTTGAACACAAGAAAGCGACGTTTACTGCACCTGCTTATTTAGGTCCCCCCACAATCTTTAGTTCTTTACCCTTCCTTTTACCATTTATTTTAGTGGTACTTTGCTGGATTACTGGTCACACAGAAAGGTTGGGAATTTGGGATCCCATGCTCAAACTTAATTTACCTAAAACTTTAGCTTCTTTGCTAATGACCAAATGAAAATGCCAAGAATACCCATAATTATTAGCTGTAACACTGTTAATGATTAGCTGTGATTTTTTGTTCTAAAAAAAGGTGCAAGAGAATCATTAACATGTAAACAACCGACGGAGATGTGGTAGTTCAGTGGAGTACCATCCCGAATTCCAGGGTATTTCCTAGGGTTTGAATCCTCATCCCAACAATATGTTGGACTGTTGTCTTCTCGGTTGTTTAGCCTTGTACCCAGCCTTTGAGTTGGTGCATCCTGCAGGCTAGTAGCCTAACAGGAGTTGGTTTTCGGACCAATTATCTTTTCTAATAAAAAAATATTAACATGTAAACAACTAATTGACACAAACTCTTAAAAACACCATAGCAATGATGGTATTTTCACTCAACAATGTCTAAAGAGATGCAGACTATCAATAATTTATAGTAAACTGTTAAAAGTTATCTCGAGGAATAGTATGATGTCATTTAAATAAAAAGTTACCCCGCTTTATTAGCTTAAAGTAGGTTCCATCCTAAATCCGATAGACAATAGAAGGATAACTTCTTAGCTCAAGTTTAAAAAAGTGGTTTATTCTTCTCTTCATATTCAATGTGGGACAACACTTACACTTGCATGTGAGTTGTTTATGCGTTCTTAACATATTTTTGTACTTTATTTGGAGCAATAATTACTCTTTATAATATGAGACAATTAGTTTAGTCAATTTATACTCATAAAAAATTGTATTGAAACTCGTAAATGTCATACGTGTTAAGTTTGTTGCATATATATTTGAAAAAGAAAGACAATAACAATTAACGAATTATTATTCGGATAATATCGTTCATGATCTGACATAATATTGTGTAAGATGGTTTTTACAGTGACATAGGGTTTGTTTTCTTCACTTTATTTTTGCAGGAAAAATTAAGAATAGTTCAATTCAAAATAAAATTAGAAAAAGTAAAGAATAGTCCAAAATAAAAAAGTTCAAAAAAAGTAAGAAAAGATAAGTTAAGCAAAAATATGGTAAAGAGATCTAAACAAAATCTTAAGGCTCTATTCTGTTCAACTTATTTAAACTTATTTCATAAAAAATAAGTTCTAATAAGATAATAAAATTTCGGATAAGACCGAACAATTCTACTAATAAAACAATCATTAAGTTTAATAAGTTCAGATAAGATAAGTTTAGATAATATAAAATAAGTTCAGATTAGTCAAAATAAGTTGAATAGAACAAATCCTAAGGTAAAAGTAAAACTAGAGGTGATCAAGGGTCGGACCGGACTTGGCCCAAAAAAAGTGGCCCATTTCAGGCCAAAAATTCGTGCTCAAAACCCGCAAATTCGGGTCGGGCTAAAATTTAGACTAGTTTTGCATATTTAAGTTGCCCATGACCCGGAATTTTTGCCAAAAAAATTGGACCGGGGTGGGCCGAAAACTTGTGCCCAAAACCCGCCCATTTTCGGACCGGGTTGGGTCGGGCCCGCGGGCCGGGCCCATGTTTATCACCTCTAGGTAAAACTAAAGTATTTTTTTGTAATAAGGTACGCAAGGACTAGACCTAACTCTAAATTAAGCGAATTGTATATTATTTTAGGAATAACTCATTAAGTACTTTTAGGGGATTTCTTTCATCAAAATAATCAAGAAAAACTTATTCTTAGAGTATAAATACCGTTCCTATCTTAGGCCCCCAGAAGAACAGTATAAATTCCAAGGAGCAATGGATTGCAAACCTAACTTATTGTTAGAGCTTGAAACCAGTTATTAGTGGGCTAAGAATAATGCATGTTGAGAAAATATGCCTCGAGAAAGAATAAAATGAGAAACATACTTCATTTATTGTTTGTTAAAGCCTAAAGCTCAAACAAAAAGAAAAAAGATCACACATCTGACAAATGGAGCAGTATAATACACTTTCATCACATAAATTCTGGGACAAAATGGAGCCCAGTCAGCCCAGGCTAATTGCTACACCATTTATGTTTTTTGTGAATGCTATTGGGGAATGATATTTTTTTTCCCTTGATGAGATATGGGGAAGGAAATTGATACATTTATAAGTGGGTAATCTATTTATTAGAGATAGATAATTTAATAATAACATTATGGGAAATTCTTATTGATATTCCTGTACTTTGACTTGTTATCTTTGGTAAACTGAAAAAAAACTAATTATCTGAGATGGACCTCTTAAATTGGAAATTCTTATGTAATCATAAATTTCATATTAGTAAAAATTATATGTAAATTTTTTTATGTAATTTATATTGGAGAAATGATAACAATATTTACTATCATATCCAATTTTGATAATGCCCAAAAGATGTAATTTAAACGTAAAAATTTGATAATACCCAAAAGATGTTCTCATTTTTTTCTCCATCCATCCCCAAAAGATGTTATCATTTATCCTTTTCAGCGTTTAACGATGCGTATCTACTATTGGTATCTTCAATTACATAAGAGTAAAAATTATAAAAAAAAATTGATTTTCACAATGTATTCATTTAGACGAAACAAACAAAGACCTATATGATAGTATTTTTTCCATATATATGGGAAAGATTCTGGAAGATTCTCTCTACTTACAAATAGTGCAAGATTTAAATGGTAACATTTTTTTTGAGACGTATGACATAGATATTATTAGACTAAACTTATCATCTTTTTTTCCAATAAGAAATAAGAATATGATTTTAAGCATTTACGGCCCGTTTGGTAGTCGTTAATAAATTGCGGTAATGAGAATGAATTTTAAGTGTAATGTTATTAGGGAAGCACCCTTAAAATCTCCATGGGGAGGCATTTTTTTCTACATGGGCAAAGCAATCTCACCCCTAAACTTGTGTTTTTGTCTACAGGGAAGCAATTTTCATTCTCACTCATTACCACCTACAAAGTGGTATTGGATGAGAATGAAAATTCGAAAAAGTAAAAGTAGACACTTTAAGATAAATTAGCATTACCATGGGAATGGACAATGATATTCTTCACAAATTTACATACAAATTCATTCCCATTACCACCATTTATAACCAACTACCAAACGGGCCGTTAAGGTATGTTCACTTCTCCTTTATATTTACTATTGACTCGACATAAAAATTATTCTTTTTGAAGATTAAAAGAACACACCCCTATAATTATACTCACAAAATCAAAATATTCATACACGTAAAAGTTAATAGTACTACTAAAATGTTTAATCATACATTGAATGGCCATAATTAGCCAAAAGAAATTTATGCTTGATAAAGAATCTTGATGGAGAATACTCCATACATCACAATAAATTAACCCAAAAAAACCAAGAAAGTGATGTCATAGCTAAACAACAAGAAAGAAACTAAAAAAAAGGCTTAAAAATCTCACCTCCCCCATTAAAATAATTTTGGAATCATCAAACTTGAAAGAAATAAACCCCCACTCTCTTCAAACCACGAATGCAAGCATGTTAGCGTAAACCGCGAGAGAGGAGAGAGAAAGTGCCAAAATTTCTACTCTAAAAAGGCAAGAAACAGTAAAACAAGGAACTACTATTTTGCAATTTTCAGGGAGAAAAAAGCTACTCTTAAAATAACAACAAAATTCATTTTGTGTGTTTTTCCCTAAATTAAACCAAATTCATTGATTTTAGAGATCTGGGTATAACATATAATTGTTTACCCAGATGAAATTAGTTAAGAAAACCCAGAAAAACAACAATGGAGATGTTACCGTTGCCGGAGAATTTTCCGGCGGTGAAAATTCCGGCAGAAGAACTGTGTTAGTTGGAGTGAGATTAGACCAACAAAGTAAAGAACTTCTTACGTGGGCTCTCATGAAAGTTGCTCAACCTGGAGATCTTGTTGTTGCTCTTCATGTTCTTCATTCTTCAACTGGTTTGTTTTTTTCTAGTTTTTTTTTTGTTGTTCTTGGGATTTTTCACTTTTTTGTGGGTTTGTAATTTGTGGGGTTTTTTTTGGAGCTTAATCTTGTTGCATTTTTGTGTTTTTTCTATTATTTTGTTGTTGGGATTTTTCACTTTTTTGTGGGATTTTGTAATTTGTGTTTTTTGTTTTTGTTTTCTGGAGCTTAATTTTGTTGCATTTTTTGTGTTTTTATGGGGTTGGAGCAGAAGTTCAGCAATCGACGCTTCTTTCTTTGGTGAAGACATTTGATTCTACGCTTGCTGTTTACGAAGGTTTTTGTCATCTAAAGCAGGTTTGTTTTTTTTGGAAAATTTGGTTGTATTTTTGTTGAATTTAGTGTAACTGGAATTTGTTGAATTTTGATTTTTCTATTTTTCATGTGGTTATTTAATTTAATTACTTACATGGGTTTATAATGTAATTACTGACATTTCATTTAATTTTTGTTGATTCTTAAATTAGATTGCATGGATTTGTTCAAGTCATAGCCCATCACTGTTTACTCATGATTTAACAAGGATAATTTGTTGGACTTTTTTTTGTTTGTGATCTACAATGCACTTTTTTTTTTGGGGAGTTCTGATGCTCAATTATTGGTTACTTTAAAAATTTTATACATAATTTTAACCACATTTTAACAATAAGGCTTTGATTTGTATATTGTACTTGCAATTTGCAATTAATGTCAAGGTAAGCTAGAAGTCTTGTATTACTACCAATCAGTTTAGTGTAAGTCGTTTTGGGATGTGATAGTTTTGGTGGTTAAGATTTGATTAGTGGGTTTTGATTATCTAGCTTTTTCTTCCCTAATAATTATTGTCATTTTTATTTCTGATTTTAGACTTGATTGAAAATGCCTCTTTTTTGTGTGAATGTCGAGGTTAATTGAGCGAATTGTTTGTTCAGGTTGATCTGAAGCTAAAGGTGTGCAGGGGTTCATCTTTGCGAAAGATTTTAGTTCGAGAAGCCAAAGCATATGAAAGTGCTACACTAATTCTAGGAACTTGTAAAGCCCAGCACATGATTCGATCCCCAACTTCAGTAGCCAAGTACTGTGCGAGGAAATTACCACATAATTTCTCGGTTTTTGCTGTAGATAGCGGAAAAATTGTGTACCGTAGAGAAGCTGGTAATTCATTCTCTTTGTGATTAGTTGGCTGTTGTTTCTTGGTTTAAATGTATTGTTGCAAGGTCAGTGGCTCATAAGATTTAATAACTTTTGTTTTGATTGAGCAGGAAATTGTAAACTGTCTCGTTTGGTTTCTGGATCAAAAGTTGACAATGTAGAAGTGGATAGTGATGGGCATTCTCCCACTGAAACACCGGCATCTGGTCAGGAAGCTTCGGATGTTTTTGATAAGCATTACTCAGGGGCTAGAAGAAGTACCTTGATAAAGAGGTATTTGAGCTGTGCTCCCATCTCTGCTTGGGCAGATTATTCTTGTGATGACATGTTAGAGAATTCGTCTACTGATGAAAGAGAGGATAGATCATTGGCTTTGGTGCCATATCAAGCAGCTGGCGCTTCTAAAGTACCAGAGTTTATTATAAGTCAAGAACTACATGAGGTAAAACCTGGTTGGCCAATGCTTCGACGGGTGTTTTTACCCAGGCATCATGACTCAGATAAGGTTTTAAGCCGAAAAACATCCATGGTTCGCCGGGTATTGAGATTTCCAGGGCGACGTTCTTCAACAGTAGTCCACCCTGATAGAAAGAGACGTGAGTCTGCTCAAATGGACAGTCATTTGTCTGATTTGAATGATGATAGTGGTGCGATTGTTCCAGTTGGTGATGTTGCATCCTCAGTTCCTTCATCTCCTTTTAACGGATTCAATTATCTGGCGAAAGAACTCCAAGGACTCCATGAGAAGTACTCATCCACCTGTAAATTGTTTACTTATCAGGAACTTCAGTCAGCTACTTCAGATTTTGCACCAGGTTTGTCTGTTTTTATTTTTTTTTATCTCGTGTCTTAAAATTTGTCGTCTTACGATAATCAGGTTTGCTTAAATTTCTCACACTTCTGCTTCTCTTTTTGTAGAGAAAATGGTTGGAAAAGGAGGCAGTAGCCAGGTTTACCAAGGGTGTCTTCCTGATGGGAAGGAGCTTGCAGTAAAAATATTGAAGCCATCAGAGAATGCGTTGGAGGAGTTCATTGCTGAAATTGAGATCATTACAACAATCAATCACAAGAATATCATATCCTTGTGTGGATTTTGTTTCGAGGAAGGGAGTCTAATCCTGGTCTATGATTTTTTGTCAAGAGGAAGCTTAGAAGAGAATCTTCATGGTATGTTGGAGAATTCTGCTTTCTTCTATATGAATATAAAATGGGTTGATTCTTTATGCTTAACATAATACTCTATATTGCTAAACAGGTTATGAGACCAATGCGGGAGGATTTGGTTGGGAAGAGAGATATAAGGTGGCAGTGGGGGTGGCAGAGGCATTAGACTATTTACACAACAGAGATGCACAATCTGTGATCCATCGGGATGTTAAATCTTCAAACATTCTCCTCTCTGATGGATTTGATCCCCAGGTAAACTAGCTTTTGAAGCAAGCAATATTTGTCATCAATGTTATCTGTTGGATCACACAGTAATCTGGTTATATTGCTAACACTTGATTTATTTTGGTCCTTCCAGCTTGCAGATTTTGGACTTGCAACATGGTCTTCGAGTGCACCTTTTCACTTGGCTTCCTCGGATGTTGCGGGAACCTTTGGGTGCGTAAATTCCTCCTTTCCGAGTTTTCTTCTCACCCAAAATTTGTAACATCTAAAGTGAGCATTGTTCCTTACATTTTAAAATGCGGCAGGTACCTAGCCCCAGAATACTTTATGCATGGGAAAGTGACTGACAAGATGGATGTCTATTCATTTGGTGTTGTGCTTCTTGAGCTTCTTTCAGGAAGGAAGCCAATAGATAACAGAAATCCAAAGGGCAAGGAGAGCCTCGTCATTTGGGTATGTGTCTTAGATTCTTTTCCAGAAACTAGAATGTTTCTCAGCGGCCAATGCTCATACAAATACCAATCAACAATTTATGCAGGCAAACACAATATTAAAGGATGAGAAGCTGTCTCAGTTGTTAGATTCTAGATTAGGCAGTGACTGTGATCATGAACAAATTGAAAGACTGGTTTTGGCTGCCACCCTTTGCATAAGACGCGAACCTCAAACACGACCCCGTATAGGCAATGTAAGTCATCTCTCCCTGAGTCATGATTCTCTATATATGTTTGATGCGGTCATATCATATACTTATTAAAAACTTAATCAACCTGTGTATGATTCCCAGGTTTTGAAGTTGCTCCAAGGTGATATTGAAGTAACCAACTGGGCAAAGCAGCAAGTGAATAGTTACCCTTTAGATTTTGAGGTTTTGGAAGGTGAGACACCACGCTCTGAGATTCTTCAATCCCATCTAAATGTGGCTTTGCTTGGTCTGGTAGAAGATGACAATGCCTCTGTTAGTAGTACTGAGCCAAATATATCCTTAGAGGATTACCTGAAAGGGAGATGGAGCCGCTCTTCAAGTTTTGATTAACTGTATATCTATGTGAGAACGTTTTAACAGGGCGAGTGCTTCTGTTAGTGTTAATTTCCTCGTGTATAGCTGTCAGTTTTTGTTCTCATTTTGACGTTATAGGCTTTGGATGAGAGGATGTACGTAAGTGTTATTTACCCTCCTCCTGGTCTAGCTAGTTGCTGCCATAAGTTCATAATCCCATGATCGAATATAACCCAGAAAAGAAGTAAATAAAAATTGACAAAAATGTTGAAGGTACAATCGGATGCAAAGTGGTATGAGCTAGCTGCATGAACTGATGTACCTAATGAAGGTTTATTGGTTGTTCCACTGGATTATCTGTTTTGGTTGTTGCAAGTTGTAACATGTGAATAATTTGGAGGGACTGTTTCTCTTTGAACTTCATTTCCTATAGGCAGAAAATGCTGTTTATTTTTTTCGGCTCTCGTGTTTGTTTGCGTCGACCATTGCTTATGACGAAGTCAAGGACGTATCTATCCACTTCTGATATTGGTTTACAAGTTGTAGAAGTACTTAATAGAACATAACCGTTGTATGATATGTTTGCAAATATTCGAGAAATGCCTTATATTTTCTTTGGGCTCCATAAGGTCCCTCAAATCACCTTCCAAAATTACCCGAATTGTCCTCGTTATTGGTTTACCGCTCCTCTTGAGCTGGGGGTGGTCAAGGCGTGAAAGTTTGAGAAACAATGAAGAATCAGGACTCAGGAGCTCAACTGTTGGTCCGTTAGTGAATTGTAAGCAAGTTTTAATAGTACCATATCTTTTCTTGGGTGTGATTGTATATTTACAATGGTAAAGGCAAAAGGTAAATAGTAATATCTGTCTGAAATCTGCATGACAATATTGACATTATGCACTTTCACTTGTATGTGGGGGTGATTCCTCTATAGAGTCACATGACATAATACTATTATGAATCAGGAATGGTACCTTGTACAACCATGCAAGATATGTCGTTTGTGTAAAATTTACTTGTTTTTGATACCGAGGTACGTCGAGATAACAGCTAAGGAAAAATAAAGGGATTACCAAAAAAGATGCTAAAATTGTTTAAATCATATCAGGTAACTAGTTGCGCCACACGTCAAAATGATGCAGTTCTTTATGTCTTTATGGTCCTTTTTATGGCAACTTGAATTAGACATACCTATTTTTATAGAAAGGAAAGTACAGATTAAAGTGTTACAACAACTGGAGGCCCATGGTCCTCAGGGTAGACCGCATCTGAAGTTGGAACATGCACCATAGTCCATAGGAGTGTCATGTAAAATAAGTTTATGACAAATTGTTTAGGGGTTTTAATCTTTTGTGTTGCCTTGTATAGCTGTGAATGACAAGCTTATATACATCCTAATAATATAACAAGGCCAAAGCCCAAAACTATACAACACAAATATGCAACCATATACGCTGGCCTAATACCCCGAGGTGGAAAGCATGCGGATTACTAAACGCCCAACTCAAGCAAGTAAATAGAAATTGTGTGTGACCAAGAGCCTTGGTGAAAATGTCCGCAAGTTGTTCCGTGGTAGACACATGACTTGGAGCAATAAGGCCATCCTGAATAGCATCGCGAACATAGTGGCAATCTACTTCAATATGCTTGGTGCGTTCATGAAAGACCGCATTCTGAGCAATGTGTAAGGCAGACTTACTGTCACAATAGAGGCGCATGGCCCGAGGATGATGAACGCCAAGACTTTCAAGAAGAGCTTTGAGCCACTTAAGTTCTGAAGTGATGTCTGCTAAGGAACGATACTCAACTTCTGCAGAAGAGCGGGAAACAGTGTGCTATTTCTTAGTTTTCCACGAGATGGGTGAGGCACCAAGAAAGACAAGCCACCCAGTCAGAGAGCGCCTATTAAGAGGGCAACTAGCCCAATCTGAGTCACACCAGCCAGACAAGGATAAATCATAGGCAGAGCTAAGCAAGATACCTTGCCCGGGACAACCTTTTAAATAACGAACAACCCGAAGAGCCGCCTCCCAATGTTCCTGCCTAGGTAGCTGCATGAATTGAGCCAAAATATGCACACCATACGCCAAGTCTGGACGAGTGAAGGACAAATAGATGAGCCGGCCAACGAGCCGCCGATAAGACTCGGGATCTGAGAGCAAAGGGCCTGAAGCTAGAGCAAGAGTATGGTTTTGTATAATAGGAAAGGCAGCTGGTTTAGCCCCGAGGAGGCCAGCTTCCGAGATAATATCCAACGCATATTTGCGTTGACATAGAAACAAACCATCTGAGCTACGGGCCACCTCAATCCCCAAAAAATACTTCAAAGGGCCAAGATCTTTCATATGAAAACAAGTGCCCAAATAGGACTTGAAAGAAGCCACGGCGGAAGAATCATTACCCGATACGATGAGGTCATCAACATAGATGAGAACGAGAAGGCGGATACCGTCCCGAGACGAGTAAACAGAGAGTAATCGAATATGATTGAGTGAAGCCATACGAGAGCAAGGAAGCAACTAACTTAGCAAACCAAAGAACGAGGAGCTTCGACGAAGACCATAGAGAGACTTTACGAGACGACACACCATGCCTGGTTGGGAAGGAGTGAATCCAGGAGGTGGTTTCATATAGACTTCTTCGTCTAGGTCGCCATGGAGAAAGGCATTATGCACATCCATCTGATGAAGCTCCCAGTTCTTGGCAGCAGCAATAGCAAGAAAGGCCCGAACAAGAACCATTTTCGCCCTTCGGAGCAAATGTCTCATTATAGTCAATACCTTCCACCTGGTGATTCCCAATGATGACCAAGCGTGCCTTGAGACGTTCAATAGTCCCATCAGAGTTATGCTTGATTTTGTAGACCCACTTGCAACCAAGAGCCTTTTTATCCGCAGGTAATGCAGCCATAGACCATGTACCATTGTTCTCCAAAGCAGCAATTTCAGATTGCATGGCAGCACGCCAACCAGCATCTTTCATGGCTTCAGGGAAAGAACAAGGTTCACTACTAGCGGTAACAGCTGCAAGAAAGATGCGATGTGGAGCAGAAAATTTTTCATAATTCACAAAGTGGGCTAAGGGATACAAAATACCTGGGGAAGAAGATGGAGTAGGCGAAGACGAAGATGGACTCAAAGCTTGAACCGAGTTTGTCACAAAATCCCGAAGACGAACCGAAGTTTGCTTGGTACGAAAACCACGCCCAAGCTCCTCGGGTGGAGGATCCGGGGCAGCCACAGCGTCGAGGCCACTCGACGAAGAGTGTGAGCTGTCCATTAGCTCACGCGACGAGGGAGGTGAACTGTCCGAGAACTCGGCTGGTGGCGAGGGAGGAGAAGGGACCTCCGGTCTAGCAGCAGCATCCGTATCAAGAACGGATTCAAGATCATCCAAAAACCTCACATCAACCGACAAATGGGCATCATCATGGGAAAAGGAAGTAGAATCTGAATCCAAAGCAAAAGGGAACTCATTTTCGTGAAACAAAAAAATCCCCAGTAGCAAGATCATACAATCTCCATCCTTTCTTTCCATTAGGATAACCAACAAAAATACACTTCCGACTCCACGGAGCAAACTTATTTCCCTTGGCACGTTGGTCATGAGCAAAACACAAACAACCAAAAACTCGCATAACATCAAAAGCAGGAACTTTGCCACACAACACCTCATAGGGGGTTTTGCCTCCGAGCACACTAGAGGGAGTGCGATTAATCAGATAGACCGCAGTAAGAACACATTCACCCCAAAAAGTAACAGGAAGGTTAGCTTGGAACATCAAAGCACGAGCAACATTGAGAATGTGTTGATGTTTACGCTCAACCTTACCATTTTGTTGGGGTGTGCCAGTACAAGATGTTTGAAACAGAATACCACAGGTATCAAAGTAGTCTAACATACAACGGAATTCAGTACCATTATCACTGCGCACAATTTTGACAGTAGTCTCAAATTGACGGTGTACCATAGCAAAGAAAGAAGAGAAAGCTTTCTTAACCTATGTTTTGTCACGTAACAAGTAAACCCAAACAGAACGAGAATAATCATCCACTAAAGTCAAAAAATATATAGCATCACAAGAAGAGGTTGTCCGATAAGGACCCCACAAATCACAGTGAATTAAGGCAAAAATACGTTCAGATTTACTATCACTAACAGGAAAACAATCACGTGTCTGTTTAGCTTGAGGACAAACGACACAAGCTTTATTCAACTTTTTCTTAAAACTACACTCACGAATAGCAGGAACTAACTTGACTACTCTGTCAGAAGGATGCCCCAAGCGGTTATGCCACAACTCAAACTCGGAGAGAACAGGTGCAGACACAGCATGAATAGTAGGAAGGCTTCGGAAGAAGTAGAGTCCATCTCGACGTTCACCTGCTCCAATCAGGTTCCCCGAGCGTAGGTCCTGAATAGCACACAAGGAATCTGTAAATCGAACTATACAAGAAGATTCATCAATCATTTGAGAAACGGAAATAAGGTTGCAAGTGAGAGATGGAACATATAACACATTATCAAGTGTAAGGACCGGAGAGAGAATCACACGACCCTTCATGGTGGCAATAACACGTTGGCCATCAGGTAACCCAACAGGACAATCCAAGATGCAGTGAACATCAGTTAAACAAGACATATTGCCAGTAACATGATGCGAAGCACCAGTATCAAGAATCCATAATAAAGTGAGAGAATCACCTGTCATACGATCAATATTGGATTTTTCAGCATTAATCATATTTAACAAAACCTGAAATTGAGATGGACTCAATTTCTCAAGAGGAGAAGACGAGCCCGCGGCACTAGAGACAGTCCACGTCGCGTCAGTCACGGCGTGAGCCCGAACTGGGCCACCGCGAGCAGGGGGAGCAGCAGCCGGTGTGGTGGCAGTAGCGGCAGCAAGGGAAGCAGTAGAGGAAGACCCCCCTGGCCGAATTTTTCGACCCACCAAGGAGCAGGGCCATGGAGCTTGAAACACGAGGCTTTGTCGTGCCCTCGTCGCTTACAATAAGAGCAGACCAACTTGGTCTTATCAGGCCGAGAAGGGGGGCGATCAACCTGCAAGGCGAACGCGTGAGTCTCGGCAGAAGTAATCTTGCTGCGAGCAAGATCCCGCGAGCGTTCTTCCTGAATGAGTGCTTGGTAGGCACGTTCGAGAGTGGGAGGAGGAGAGTGGGACAACAGGTTAGATCGGACGGTGCCGAAACGATCATCATCAAGGCCAATAAAAAATTGGTGGAGTTTTTCTTCCTCCCTATCAAGAGCGAATTTTGCAGCAACATCACAAAGGCATTTGCCACAAGAACAAGCATGTAAAGGTTTCAAACGAGATAGTTCGTCATACAAGGACATCAATTGGGTATAGTATGTATCAATAGTCATGGAATTCAATTGCTTACAATCAGTAATGGAGTGTCGAAGTTGCTGCAAGCGAGGACCATTGGCCACACAAAACCGACGCTCAAGATAAAGCCATAGAGTTCGAGCATCATCAGGAAAAGGAATGGACATGGCAAGCTTGTAATCCATACTTCGTAAAAGCCAAGAGACAATCATAGAGTTAACGGTTTCCCAATCCAATAATTTCTTCTGTTCAGTAGGCTTGGAAAGTGTGCCATCAAGGAACACAAATTTCCGGCGAGCCTTCAACGAGAGAGTGATCGCCCGAGCCCAAGCGACGTAGTTGTTGCCGGTGAGAATAACGTGAGTAATCACGTTACCTGGCTGATCTCCCGAGCCAAGGTAGTAAGGGGAGGCAGGTTCTATTTTGTCGCCGTCAGTCATGGCGAGAAGCTAGGCCACGCGGGTGGTGCTCCGGCACAGAGGCGACAATGGTAGGAAAAAAAATATAGGGTTTAACAGTGAGGCTCCGATACCATGACAAATTATTTAGGGGTTTTAATCTTTTGTGTTGCCTTGTATTGCTGTGAATGACAAGCTTATATACATCCTAATAATATAACAAGGCCAAAGCCCAAAACTATACAACACAAATATGCAACCATATATACAAGGCCTAATAGTTTAATACAAGTCGGAGGAGAGGTAGACAAAAAATACACATGATCGGTATATGGTCAAAGCTTGTCACTCGACTTACTTTTGCAATGGCCAACCGCCAACGTTACATGGAAGTAAACTAGCCATAACATAAATACATGGTGAACTTTGATCATCGATTCAATCATCTCAGATTTCGATTTGAAGTGAAAATTCTCTCCATTTCTACATATATATAGTTTTATTTTATGAGATTGAACATTGATCATATATATCCTTTAAAGATAATGATAAAAGAACGATATTGTAAAAGCCTCTTCGAATAAGGATTTAGCTATCTATTCCTTCCTTTTATTTTGTATTCTCAACTTTTTTTTACACGATCTTCAATAAACAATCAATTGTCAATATCATGAATTTTGTAGAAATATTATACAAGTACACGTTATGATGAACATAAGAAGAATCCTTATATATTATTCTCTTTTCCTTGTAAATTAATGAAAAAATGCAACCAGCATTGATAAACTCTGACCTTAGAAACGAAAGTTGGATGAAGAAAAATAAAATGGAGTAATTATTATAAATATAGTTGAAAAAGTATTATAGTCATAGGTGGACCCTCAAAGCCAATACATCAAAAGATTTTCCATAATTAATCCCTTATATAGTTATATCATCCCACATTTTAGTGACCATTGAAAACTAAACTTGAGATGATTTGCTAGTATCTTACACAATTAAGTTGGTTCATATTTTTTTAGTTGTGTTTCTTAAGTTCAGTTTATCTCGAAAAAAGAAGTTCTAAAAGTTAGTCTTTTTTTCAATCTTTTCACCAAACATCCTTGAGTTTTCAACTTATTCATTATGTACACTCAATAACAAAATTTACTAAATACCCTTGATTTTTTTTTTACATCCAAGTGTCCTTACCATCAAACACACGTTAACATTGCTGTGGAGCCATAACGAACACGCCAACCAAAATCTAATCGTAAACCCATAATAAATTCTAAATCTTTTCCATCAACTCCTATCTCACGAAGATCTGTCAATTTCAAAGACAAAACACGAAACTCCGTAAATTTTGATGCATTACCAACAATAAGAAAGACTTATGTGGCTAAGTTTTATGGGGTCGAGGTTGACCATAAAGCTTCATATACAGAGTTTTCGTGGCTAAAATGGTTCATATTAAGCAATAGTGCATGCTACAATAGGGTTACCAATCAACTGGTCAGTCAATAACGACATTTGAATATATCCATAAAAAAAATCAGTGGTGTTCGGTAAATATGGGAAAAAAACAAGAAAAAAAACTCATAGGTATCTGGTGAATTTTGAAAACATAAAAGATATACTATAAATATGTTGAAAATCTAGCAATACTTGATGAAAAAACCATCTATACAAATATATTAAAAGGCGTTCCTATCAAAGGAACAGTGCAACATCGCACTCTCCAATGTATGTGCCATGTAACACTCTTCTCTAGCTTCTAATACACATGTTTATGATCTATTTAAAAATATTAACAATGTGTAGCTATTAAGAATCGAACACATGACCTTTGAAATAAAATGTAAGATTTTAACCACCAATCCACTACAATTTGAATGTTTAATATTTCAAAGTAAAACATAATAAAGTCTTATAATTATATGTAACTCTAAAGATATAGACAATCTTTTTTAACTCTAACACTTTTATTAAGGTAATAACATTATCTTACTCCAATTCTATCGAAATTGTTGCTTTTATCCCAAATTCCTTAGATTTTTTTTTGAACAACTTATCATGTCATAAAATCCATTTTTCAATTTCGCATTAGACACAAAAATACGAAGAACTAATAAAATCAATTATGAAATTTATGAATAATAATATATTTTATAATTGTAACTACCGCTCGGGCCAAAATATTAGTTTTAATTAACAAAGTGCCTATGCGAAATACACCAAAGATCAATTTCAACCCCCACACCGAAAGTGTCTTGCTTATGTAGTTTAGTCAGATTAACTTGTACGAGGTTTTAGTCCAGTAGCGCACTCCTTCTTACCAATCTTTAAAAAAAATCAATCAGTTTAATTTACTCTTTTTCCAAAGAAAAAGAGAAAAAAACCATGTTTGCCCCAATTCAGCTTCTCTCTCCCTCTTCAACTTTTGACACAAGTTAACAACCCAATTTGATTCTCGTCTTCGTCTTTTCGACCGTTCGACAGTAGACGGTAGTCAGTGATTCCGGCAGTCAGATTCGAACCCGCGGTGGCTGAAATAGCTAACAACTTCATCATCTTGAAATATCACAACTTCTTCAACTTGATTTTACCCAGAATCTCCAGCACTGCACAGTAAGTCAGTAACTTTTTCTTTCCTTCAGTTAATGAGTTGAAATATGTCGAATACATATGAATTATGTGAGCGAAATTCTTACCCTGGTTTTTGCCCATTATGTGTTTGTTGAAATGCTTGAGTGAATTGTGAAAAACTTTGTGTTATTTTCTTCTGTTTCTCATTTAGGATTATTGTAGAATCTAAATTGAAATTACCCTTGTAGAAATAATACTAGTAAATGAATTGGGTGCTTTGATGAAGATCAATTGATTTAATTTATTGTAATCCTTGAATGTATTTGCTTGATTGTGGAGTATACATTATTACATTACATATGTTAGTTTTATTGGAAATAATATCAATATGCATCTGTTTTCTCTTTGTTTATTGTGATTTTGTTTACAATTTGGAAATCTGGGTCAATTTGGCTTTCAGAATTTATGGTCTCACCTAAAAGTAGTGGACAAATAAGACAGATTAACTATCAAGCAGCGTGTAATTAGCGACCACTGAAATGTCTTCAGAAAGAATCTGAATGAAACCCTTTGCTGGAATGTCAAAAACAACAATATTTTCTCCTTGTGTGACTCTACTTTTGGCTAACTAATCTGCTTGCCAATTGGGTTGCACTTTTATCCAATATGGGAAGCGGCATCGGTTGATGAGTGGCTATACAATGGTGGTCCTTATGAGCTAATTGTTCTACACTTCTTACGGGTCGTGAGTGGGAACTTAGTTTCCGTCTGGGTATGCGCCCTTGGATTGCTGTTGCATATTGAGCTCCGGCTGCAGCGGCTACTGCTGTTTTCTTGATCTACCCAATTGGTCAAGGAAGCTTTTCTGATGGTATGCCTCGTCCATTCGGAATAATGCAAATACTTGCTCGCTACTCCTCTTAAATTAGCTTCTTGCACCCCACAATGATCTTAAGGAGTCTATTTTTTTAGCTCATCAGGCAACAGATGGATTTCCATACTATCCTTCCTTTATTTTTGTAGGGTTTATCCGATTACATTTAGGTAGTGTTTGGAAACTTGTACTTCATTTCAAATAATGGAATTGAAATCTGGAATTTAAAGTTTGTATTTCAATTCCTAGTCACTGTTTTGTAAAGAGGGTTTGATAGAGGAGAGAGAAATGGGGGTTTGATGGAGGAGAGAGAAAAAGTATGGGTTTAGTAAAGGAGAGAGAAATAAATATTAGAAAGAGAGTGAGTGAAGTTGGGATATAGATACTCATGGAGTTGGATATGTATGAGGAGAGAATTTCAAATGACAAGGTAATAGCTTGAATTTCAAATTCTACTAATATAGGCTTTTGATAAGAATTTGGACAAATTCCATAATTTCACATTCCATGCCACCCAAACAATTGATTTCATCCAAATCCAGAATTTGAAATGAAATCTTGCTATCCAAACATAGCATTAAGGAACTTAGGGATTTTAAAACTAATTAGTAGTGTAGGAACACAAGGATTACATAACAATGGGTAATCTTTGTACACATTATTCAGTTTGTCACTGAAAAGGGAGAGGAGAGAGCTTGTACGTATGATAGTTTTTCTGTTGCCATGGTATTGAACAATAGATTGAGTGACTTATATCCATTGATATGGTAACTTTAATCAATTATGGAGTGACTATTAGTATATCTTATACGATACACATGTGTTATCCAATAATTTGTGTGACATTAATGTCACATGACTAAACTAACTCTCTTTAATGGGGATCGATCGTCGAATCTTTCTTGAATATCACATGGAAAACACTATCAGTAGTATTTTACTACTAATTTGGATTCGGAGTTACCCACATGGTTATATATTTTGGAGTTGCTACTAGGTTTGGAATTAGGTAAGTTAATACAAGCTAGAATCTGAATCCAAATAGTTATCGTAAATTTATGTACGAGAAGGATTTGGGAAGTGATTTATTTGGCGATAAGAGATGACAATGCAAGCTAACTGTTGAATAATGACTCAGCAATTTTTAGTTCAGTCATTTATCATATCCAGTTTGGATCTTATGAAAAAGAAATTCTTTAAAGTTCCTTAGTTTTTTTAGTACTGTGATGCACTCCTTGCCTCCCGTAGACTCTATCTGCCTTAGCTTTTCTCTCTCACTTCCATTATCGTTTAGATGTTCTTCATACTATTCATCCTAATATCCTCAAATGCTGAAGCTACGTGTTGATGCTTGACTCCAGCTTGTATCTAAAGGTGGGTCTTGAAGCTTTCAGTGAATCATTTTTTGAGACCGTTAGATCTAGCGTTACAGCTCGAAAAGTTAATGAGGTGCTATTTTTTGTCAGAGCCAAGTTTAATGTTTTCACAATCTTATTTTCCTGAATTAGCATGTCTTTATATATTTTGCTTACCTTCTTTCATTTTATACATAAAATTGCACAGCTCCATTATAGCTCTTATTGGGATATGTCTGTGACTTTCTTATAGCTCGATTGAGTTAGATACCACATCACCAACTTATCTGAAGATCTTTCATTTACTTGAAGTAGATCCAGATTTCCATTGTTGTCATGACATCTTCTTTGCTTGTTCTTGAAGTCAAACAATTATCGTGGTCTACTTATTAAATCCAAAACACCAAGGTTTTTCTTAGAAAAAATTCTATTATATGGCTGTTTTCAGACATTGAAGAAGGGTATAGAGACTGAAAATGGCTACAGAACAAAAGGCAGAAGGTACTGAACAAACCAGCAGTGGCGATCCAGCTATTGGATTTGTTGGAAATATTGAAGCAAAGTATCGTGAAATGAAGGAGCATGTAGAAGCATACCCTTACGTGTGGGCATCTTATGTGGTTGTGTATGGTGGATTTGGGATGTGGTTCGCATACAGATGGAGGAAGCTGCGCAGGACCGAGGACAGAGTCCGAGGCCTTCGAGAGCGTCTACGTCAACTTGCTCAAACTGAGGAGTCTGCTAATAGTAGTTCTTCTGCATCCGCTAAAGTAGATAAACCACCCAAATAGTTGTATGGGTTGCTCATTTACGGAGTAGTTTTGGAACTTGGATCTGGATATCATGGCTGAACTGGAAAAACGGAAAGAAGACATATTTCTGCCTTTTCTGGGTGACTAATAGATTTGCTTATGTCAACTTATATATGTAACACAGGGTCTAAAGCTCACTTTATATGGCTTTCTTGCTGATTAATTGGTCATGACGAAAGGCTGTAAAGCTTCATCAATTTTTTTTTTTTTGCTTAAGGACGGTCAGTTTTGCTAGTATTAGGCTCTGTTCTTTTGGACTGAATTAATGAAAATTAAGTTCAGTTCAGTTCAGTTTAGGTTTATTCAGTTCAGTTCAGTTCAGGTTTATTCAGTTCAGTTCAGTTAGTTTCCTCTCACAGTTTTCATTCACTTCAGTTCAGTTCAGTTCAGGTTTATTCAGTTTAGTTCAGTTCAGGTTCATTCAGTTTAGTTCAGACAAATTCAATTCAGTTCAAGTCAATTCAGTCCAAAAGAACAAGAGCAATTGCATAAATTTTGGCATTGTTGCCTTGAACAGGAGTTACTTAGTTTAAATTTCACATTCTGAAAGGTCAATCTCTTCGGCAGTATATTCCGAGAGCTTGTTAACTTTTTTTTGTATCTCCTTTTATCTGAGGATCTTATGAGCTTGCAGCGTGCAAATTTCAGATAGGCAGATGTGTTGAAATTATGGTGATGTTTTATTTTTCAGCTGAATTATATGAATGGTGAAAAAACAATAGATGTTGTGAAGCATCTTTCTTAAATAATACATATTCCCTGAATTTATCATGCTCTTACTTCTTTCTTTTCTTTAACAAAAAATAAAGTACAAAGGAGAAATTTAAGACCACCTTCGCTAAAAGTAACCAAATTCAAGAGATCATGAATCTATGCTCAACAATGGGTGCTATTTCAACATTTGATGCTTTGGAGCGTCGATCTTTACATTGGTGAATCGTCTACCTTTGTAGTTCATTCACCAAGATTAGTATATGAGACTACAACTTGGATTTTGTTATATTTTGTTTTAGAGGATGTCTTCAAGTAGTCCATCTAATTTTTCACGTCGAGAGATGGTTAGAGCCTAGATATTGGGAACTGGTTGTTGTCTATTGTTGGCTGTTTTACTTGGCTGGTTTGACCAGCTGATTTTATTAGCTTTTTATGTTGGTTGTTTATGAAAGTGTTCGGTAAAATCAACTATGAATGTTAACTATATAATGCAAAATGAATGCAAAAACCTACCCAAAATAGCTCCACTTATCCAAAATGGTAGTTATAAATACTTTTTTTTTACCGTTGACCACATGAAAAAACCAAAAGCGAAAAGTCAATGAAAAATCCACTTATATGCTAATTATCAAACACCCCCAACATCTTATTCTATGATGCGGTTATCTGGCTTATTGCTGCCGTAGTGCCGTTTTAATTCTAGAAAACTGAGATGAAAATTGAAAATAACGTGCTCCAAACGTCGTTATCTTTTCAAGTAACCGAAGCAGTTTGTTGAAGACATGATTTACAACCAAAAAGAATGGAAATAATGATAAACTAGTTTTAGGCAGCTACTTACGCCTCTGACTTATATATTTCATTTATTAAGATTTTACGTTCAAATTATAACACCAAATATTCTTTGGTTTAGTGGGTAAAGCGATTAAGACACAAGCTCGGTCGTGGGATCAAATCTTATACAATGCATAATCTAGTTTTTTTTATTGTATGTGGAGTGCATGAAGTCAAAATTCTAAGGGATAGCGCCACGTGACACAGTTCCTTGTTGATGAACACCTTTTAATATATTAGTATAGATTCCACCCCTTTTTCATGAAAATGAAATAAACCATGCCAAAAATAAAATAAAATTTTGAGTTGCTTTCAAGAGGAAGATAACATAAATGTGAAAGCAAATTGTTGCCAACTTTCCCTCACTCTAACAACTTTACTTGACAGTTTGACAACAAATATTAATCTATCGGCTATATAACAAAATTTTACCCCTGATTCGCGAAAGAAAATAAAACTATACAACAAATATTAATCTAGTTTTTTTTATTGTATGTGGAGTGCATGAAGTCAAAATTCTAAGGGATAGCGCCACGCGGTTACGCTTGTTGATGAGAACACCTTTTAATATATTAAGATAGATTCCACCCCTTTTTCATGAAAATGAAATAAACCATGCCAAAAATAAAATAAAATTTTGAGTTGCTTTCAAGAGGAAGATAACATAAATGTGCAAGCAAATTGTTGCCAACTTTCCCTCACTCTAACAACTTTACTTGACAGTTTGACAACAAATATTAATCTATCGGCTATATAACAAAATTTTACCCCTGATTCGCGAAAGAAAATAAAACTGCTGTTTTCTAAGTTGCTTTCAAGCTAAAGTTTTTTTGACATTCAAGCTAAAGTTAACGCAAGTGTGCAAGCAAATTGTTGCCGGCTTTCCCTCACTATAACAACTCCATTTGTTGATAAAACTATTTTTCAATCAATGTAATTAATAAAAGTGATTTTATTATTAAGAATTCATTTAAGAGAACAAGACCTAAAAAGTTGAGCAAAATACTATAAACTTCAGAGATAAAACCATATTAGTAAATAATTTCCCTAGTTAATTTCGTTTTTAACAACTTCATAGATAATTTTTTTTTTGTGATAATAGACTAAACTTGTAAACTTCCTAGGTTAGAAAACTTCAAAGTTTGACTTGGTAGTTCTTACTCTCTTTGTTTCAGCATGTATGATATTTAAGGTTGAAGCTTGACAGTATGTAACATCATGTTATAAAAGTATTCTTTAAAGTTAAATCTTATCATGAATTTCTCATAAATCTTATTAGTAATAATATAAGACATATTAATAATCAAAACAACTTTTGAAAAATATACATGTGTAATAAAATGAAACAGACAAGTGTGGGTTTTCACCAACGTTTCTCATTTATGCTCACGTGTTACCTTCTCAAACTAGGTGGTGATTGATGAATGGTGATAGTAAGTAGTAGACTTAGTAAGCTCGTTCGTTCTTTTGAATGTTTGAATCGAATCGGGCCGAAATGAAAGTCAAATCGAAATGAATAAAATGAATCGAACCGGCTCGGGCGAACGGGCGGGCATCGATCCCGAATCGATGCGATCGAATAGTATTATTAATAATTACATGTAGAGTAATATTTTTATCATCATTGATAATGATAATAATTAATAATATTAATGATAATGATAATAATAATAATAATAATATTAATACTAATACTAATAATATGCATAATAATAATATTCTTATGAATTGAGTAATATTAATAATAACAAGTAGAATAATAATGATATGAAGTAATAATATTATTAATATAATATTTTCCTCCAAGATTGCTATTCGCAAGTCAATATATACAAAACCAATAAGCATGTTTCACGCCTATCTTTGTAGAATAGTAACAATAGCATGCATGACTCCTAATTCTAAGCAAGAATATTGACTTGCCTAATTTACAAAATACAAAACTATATTTACATACATTTGACTACTCCTATATTTACAAAACTATATTTGACATATATCTTAAAAAAATACAAAACTATATTTGACAATAATAATAAAAATAATAATAATAATGATAATATAATAAAAATAATAATAGTAATAATAATAATAATAATAATAATAATAATAATAATAATAATAATAAGAAGAAGAATATAATAATAATAGTAATAATAATAATAACAATAATAATAATAATAAGAAGAATATAATAATAATATTATTATTAATAATAATAATCATAATGATGATGATGATAATAATAATAATAATAATAATAATAATAATAATAATAATAATAATAATAATAATAATAATAATAATAATAATAATAATAATAAAATCAATAAGTTGTAGTACGAATCGATCCGAAGCCGAATCAACCGAATCAACGATTCGAACCGAATCGATCCGATTCGGCCGATTCGAACCGAATCGGCCGAACTTTCATTTATTCACCCAAAAAAAATCGAGCTAAAGATGGGCTACATAGTACATACCCGTATTATTTTTTGGTGAAAGCATACCCGTATTATGTCTTACTCCTTTCTAATTTTATCATCTCATCAATCAATAATCAAATACCTTAAATAACTATGTAATTGCGTGAGGCAACAAGATAAAAATTACTCTTTCCGTCTTTTTCTATTAGCTTATGTCCCAGTTTAGGGTCAAAATCATACTTTGACAACTTTTTTCACTAGTATATAAAAAAAAGTTACGATGTGAAATCTTGTTAGATTCGCTTCAATGTGTAATTTCATAATACCAAACTCTTATCATGTTTAATACTAATATGTATATAAAGATATTAGTGAACAAAGATTACTTGTGAAGACGGTAAAAATGCAAAAGTTGCAACTAAAAGAACATAGATATAATTTTCGAGACACTAGATAATACTACATCCGTTTCTCAATAAGTGAAACACTTTCCTTATTTGGATAAGTCACGATAAGTCTTGCAAACCATGCTCAAAATGGTAAAAAAAAGTTCAATATTATTACAAATATCGCCACCAAAATGTAAGAGGACCACAATGATTTTTGTTTCACCACTTAAATTACCCTAATTTATCAAGTGCCTCAACTTTCTCTCTCATATTTTTTGGTATTCCTCCACTTTCTTTATGTTTCACTTATTGAGTAACGAAGGTAGTATAACACACGATGTGAGACCAAGAAATAGGATTGGAGAGCTGGTTCTCCGGCCTCACACAGTCACGCTCACCTGGAGGCTGGAAAGAGTACGTAGTAAAATTTATTAAAAGAAAACCACTAGGCGAAGTTGCTTCTTCTACTATCCTTCTTCTTCTCTTAATTTGACTGAACATAAACTAAGTTGCGTGGACTTTGTATAAGTCTATGACAAAGTCCATGACACATGTTATTATGATGCATATTGATTGATATGGCTAAGAATTGCACCCATAAAAAAATGATTAAAGCTCATATTTTATACTTCTAATGACATAAACACATGCTATATGCGCGTAAAATCTAAATGTGCCTTGTACGAGTCAAATTGACGGCTTGTAAATCTTCTCCCTCACTCCTTTACTATATAAAGATAGAAATGATAGCATTTTTTGGGTACAAACAATCAGAACTCCATACGTACAATCTCTTTATAGAAACTACTTTTCATTTCATCAATTTTCATAACTAATTTGTTTGTGTTATTTTGGAGAGATTTATTATTATGGCATCAATATTTGAGATGTCTTCAATTGATATATTGATCCACTTGGGCTGGTTTCTGGTAGTTCAAGCTTTAGTTTATTTGATTTTAACAAAATCATCCAATATTTTCTCCAAGAACAAGAACTTGAAGTCTTTTAGCTTCAAGCGAGTTCAATCGAGTAATGTTCGTCATTTTCTTTCTCTTATTTCCGATGTGCCGTCTGCATCTACACCAAGAGGAGTATCATCACCTGTAACTCCAACGGATGAGGATATAAGTGGAGCTTAGTATATATGCTTTGAAGGAAGATGAAGCATTTCTTGGTTTGTGATTTTTTTACTACTTCGTACATACTAGAGATATAATTAAACGATTCTTGTTGGTTCAGTGGTTGTATATATACTTGTATATTAATGTAGTAAGCCAGCTTCTTTTATTATTGTTCACAAAACATATGAATTTGGATTACAAATCATGTAATTAGATGAGAATTTATGACATTTATCGATTTGAAGCATAGGAGTCTTTGCATTTTTTGGTAACATTATTTAATACGAATAAGACTTATTCTCTTTAACCAAAAATTATTGCCTTGGATGTTTAGAAAAAGTAGTCACATTTCCTATTGATATTTGATAGGGATCACAACGAGTTTAGTCTGCTCGCAAACTTCTCAGTCTC
Source organism: Beta corolliflora (assembly GCA_947648045.1). Lineage (NCBI taxonomy): Eukaryota > Viridiplantae > Streptophyta > Magnoliopsida > Caryophyllales > Amaranthaceae > Beta > Beta corolliflora. Next base: position 59,891 of record CANSZD010000431.1, read on the forward strand.
GACTGAAATTTTTTATGAATCACGACCACAAAACTCAGAATGACGGACTCATATATAGGATATATATATTTCCAACTAATTATCATTATATAAGTTACATTTTAATGTGTAAGAAAAAAACCATACAACATGGAAGTTGACTTGAGCCTCAAAATTATTAACGAGTTAAAGTTCATAAAGCATGCGATAACATAATTTCGGAAAAACCTTTCCATAAAACTCAACATATATTTATTATACACCAGGTGTAGCTCCAAGCCACCCATCACTCATGAAGTCATGAATCTCATGAGATTTAGATCCCAGCACAAACAATGTCTATCCTATACCGTCTCGCGCGCATCACCCAAGGCTTACAACCCCCTCATTGTGTCAACATTCAACTTCCACACTCCATCGTCAGTCAGAGATGTCCAACATAACATTCCACATGTTCACCGATGCAACAACTAGTCCACTCATGAACACCTACATGTTCTAACTAATGGCTACTCCAATCCAAATCGCTTGAAAACTGCAACAGATTTGTTTTCCTAAAGTTTTCGAAAAGACATTCTGATAGCTAGACTGCTAAATGGTTAAAACGAATCAGTAAAAGTTATAAAAAAATAGGTTACAAGTTAAATATTTATACAAAATTGTTAAAAGTTAAATAGTTTTAAAAAAAATACTCAAAAATTAAAGACAAAGAAGTTAATATGTAAGTAGTGTGACCTACATTCTATGGTCAAATACGCAAACCGTTTGACACAAGACTTACTCATAAAATCTTAAGATAGGTAGAAGGGTATTATTAAACATCATCCAATAGTGTTGGGGATAACGTCGTTATCTTTAACAAATAGGCTATATGGTTGTATCCACCGTATTTCTCTTACGATATGTGCATTCCTTTTCATATATAATCCCCATCACTCTCGAAAACCCCCAATTATCCACCCTCACTGTAAACTATGACCCCTGCAGTCGACCCCGCCGCAATGGCTAGAAAAAAAAAGTCACGTGAAATAACTAACTACGGTTTTAATTTAACGAAATTTTTTGAAGGGAAATGATCTTGAAGAAGGGGCTCAAAATGGGGGGAATTTTCAACCCCTATAATTTCTAGCAATATTTTGTTTCTTTGTTTTTTAGCTATATCACGATTTAGCTCTTAAAAAGTTATGCTATTTGAATAAAAAGAAACAACTATATATACTTATAATTATATTATATTGAAATACTTCCTAATTCCGAAATGCTCTATTGAAATACTTATAATTATATTATATTAGTCTCTATTTGTCCCTCTTGGACTTGGTGCTATTGGTGGTTGTAGACTCTTCTTTTTGGTTTTCAATATGAACTTTGAATTGCCAAAAAAAATTAGCCTATTTTAATTGAAATAACCCCACTCTGATTAACTTCTCACATGGGCAATAAAGCTGCATTAGAAATTTTTTTCCATATTGGTCTTCGTGCTACATAAAAACATTACCAATTAATTATATACGTACATATTTAAAAGGTGGAAAGAAGAGTTTCTTATCGATTAGGAAAAATTGTCAAAAACGATCCCAAGTTTGGGCCATCTTCTACCATTAATCCCATGTTTCTTTTATCCGAGAATAATCCCAAGTTGTCATGTTGCCTTCCCATATTGGTCTCCTTCCTTTGATGACCTACTCAACAGGTAAAAATGGCATGAGCCCCACTATGTTTTTTTTAATTAAATGTTGATCCATTTCCGTCGAAGAAAAGGGTAAAAAGAAATTAAAAGGAAAGAACAGGTGCTCACTTGAATAAAAAAATAAGTAATAACCTAAAACTAACTTATACAGACAAAAAAATATAACAACAAACCCATCCATAAACTCTTAAAATTTGTGGCCTGGTACAATCATTACCAAACTCATAAATTTCAAAAATTCAAATAAACAAAATTCCACAAATTTACGGTATATCACACACAAGCCCACAAATCCAACAACAAACACGCGCATAAACTGTCCTTGAAGCAAGTCATTCACAACACGCCTCTCTCTCTCTAATATTCTCTCAAAACCCTAACCCTACAAAAAAAACCCCAGCCGCCCACCTCTCTAGGCTCGCCGGGCCGGCATCTCGCCCTTTGTCGCCGCCGAGCCTAGCCCCCCCTTTTAGCCGGTAGTTTCTCCCCCGTCGCACTCTGGACACACTTCCCATCGTGTTTCTCCTGTCGTTTTTTTTAACCACCTTCCGTCCCGTCGTTGGTTTCCCCCCGGTCGTGCGGTGGTTCCGGTTTCGGCTACCCATCCCCCTCCCCCCCGGTGTCGCGTTTTGGGCCTCCCTACCCCCTCCCCCGGTGTCGTGTTTTCGGGCTTCCCTACCCCCTCCCCCGGTATCGTGTTTTCGGGCCTCCCCTACCCCCTCCCCCTGTTTAGTGTAACGTAGGTTTAAGTTTGGGCTCCCCTTCCCCCCTCCCCGTTTCGTGTTGAATTTACCCCCCTTCTCGGTGGTTATCCGTCTCCCCCCTCCCCTAGTGCGTTGTTGGAAGTGAGTTAAATTGTTTAGTTTGTGGGTGTGTTAGTATGGTTTTTTTGTTTGTTATAATAAGCTGCTTGATACTTTTGTTAATTGCTGAAGGTAGTTTTGGTCTTGATGTTGGATCTGGTTTAAGTGATTGGTTAGGGTTTGCGTGGCAAGAGATTTCATGGATGGGGTTTGTTTTGTCTGATTTTTTCAATCGGACGGTTCTTCGAGATCTAACAATGGTTAGATTTCAATCTCGCTTGGTAATGATTTTATCAATCATTGCCTTGACAAAAAGAAATCTGAAGGCGGCTCCCCAATTTGTTAATTGGGTTTATAGCGCGTCAACTCATTTGAGCTTCTCACCAACGGAGAAGCCGGAAATACCCTTCCAAAAGGGTATTGAGTCACAAAGGAATGTGACTTTTCGAGGAAATATGGACGTAGAATCCCATGTGACAGAAGGTCAATGGGATTGGTCCTGTAGCGAGTTCCTATTATCGCAGTTGCTTTGTTGCCCCATTTGTGAAATCAGCCCTGTCCTCCCACTCCGTTCGTCAGGGTTCTGGCGCTCGTCATCTACCAGCAAAAGAGTTTCTCTACAGTTAACTATCAACTCAACCCTCCAGATCGAGCAGTTTTATCCTTGGTTAAGCTATTTATGCTTTTGTAATAGTTATGTAAGAGCGAGTATCGCTCAGTTTAATTTCTTTGTGTTTGTAGGGTTGTATTAGCGTTAGACTGTGCTTCCTTTTTTAATTAATGCACATTTTCCCCGTTGTCAAAAAAAATAAAAGCAAGTCATTCACCAACAACACAATTCAAAAGTACGAAACGTTTCATATGATTTGGTGTTTAGAGTAGCAACCATGTCGGATATTATGAGGAATTTGAGAATTATTTGTTTGTAGAAGTTGTGATTTTGATTTTTTGATTATGATGGTGTCAAGGAGAGAGAAATAGATTAAGATAATGGTGGTAGTAATTAAACTTGGTGGTGAGGAGATAGAAAGATTGAGGTTGATAATGGTTGAAGCCTTGAAGCCTTCATCTTCTTCATCGAGGATTGGTGGCAACATTTTGGGGGCTAGTGGTACGGTGGGATTTTAATCATTTTATGGGATGCTTATATTTCCGCCGATTTTTCGTGGCAGGGTGGTGGTGTGAGAGTAGCTAGCGGTTTGAAGGGTGGCTAGGGATCATAGAGAGAAACACATTGGGTGAGGATTAAATAGATTATTAAGATTAAGATTAACTAATACTGGGTCAGTAAAAGTATCATGAGGTTATTTTAATTGGTTTAGGAAAATGTTGTTGTAAATGGTTGTTTTAGTAATGGCAATTTTAAAAAAAAAAACTTAAAATATAATTAAAATTTTAAAAACTTAAACAAAAGAGAGATAATTTAAAATAAATAAATTTTATAAGTGGGGCCTACGATTTTTACCTATTAAACAGGTTACCCTTGGAGCCGGACCAATATTGGAAGATAACATGCAAACTTAGGATTATTATGGGAAAATCGATACTTGATATTAATAGTGGAAGACGCCCCAAACTTCGAATTATTTTTGACAATTTTTCCTACGATTATCCTTTCTTCTTTTTACGGGTATACATGGGATCGGGCCAAACTTCCTTATCTTAGAGCATGCCCAACGGTTAACCCCTAAGGGGTTTATGAGGAAAGAGAGGATAAAAGAAATATTTTCTCTGTTATTTTATTATTGCAACATTTATTGCAACATTTCCCTTATTTGAAAGTTTCATATTAATTGCAACATTACTAAATTTGACTATGTTTTCTCTCTATCTCTCTCCTTATCACATGGGTCCCTTTTTCATCTCTCTCTATCTATCTCTTCTCCTTAAAAAATGTGCGACCCCTATATGTTGCAATTATTAAAGAACGAAGGAAGTATTAAACAATGAAGAGAGAGTGTCGCCCAATTTACGAGGATGTATAGTTCTTCAAAAAAAATTTATTCTGAAACATTGAGTTGGGTGGCAAATTTGGTAAATGGAAAAGACAAGTGGTGAAAAGCCATTGATTCTTATGAGATCTGAGTATCGTAAATAATAGGAAAGAGAATTTGATGACCCTAAAAATTGATCTAACCATTGGAAATAAGAAAATAGAGGTTCTTAACTAAGTTAGGTATAATTGATGTAGAGAAATAAAGTTCAACATTGGATTTGCTCTTAGGATTATAATTCATCAACAACTCAACACATCCTATAACAGTCCCTTATAACACAAAACACTTATAACACTATACTATCAAACATTCAAATTCCGACCAAAAGAAGAGGTAAGAGTATCTACCACTCCTCTACCCCTTGGCCCTTGGTGGTCATTAACGATCCTTCCTTGTCACATGACAATAGACGACCATGACCAAGTTACGTGGACGACGAATTGGTCCACAACATATACGTCATGTTACTTTATTTTATATGAATAAGATAAGAACATACGCTTGATGTTCTTATTATATATAATCAATCAATACATGCAACTAATTTATAGGTGCCTTGTACGTAAAAGTCAAATAGGCGGCTCTCTCAAATCTTTCCTATATATACATGGAAATCATAGCATTGAAAACCAAATTATCATAAACTACCACTTCTCTATTTCAATTTTCACAAGCAATTTCTGTGTGATATACCTGGGGAGAAATAATATGGCAGCATTATTTGAGATGTCTTCTATTGATATGTTGATCCACTTGGGCTGGTTTCTGGTAGTTCAAGCTTTAGTTTATTTGATTCTAACAAACTCATCCAATATTTTCTCCAAGAGCAAGAGCTTGAAGTCTTTAAGCTTCAAGCGAGCTCGGTCGAGTAGTGTTCGTCATCTTCTTTCTCTTATTTCGGATGTGCCGTCTGGAACTACACCAAGAGGACTATCATCACCTGTAACTCCAAAGTATGAGGATCAAAATGAAGATTAGTATACACGGCTAGAGGAAAGATGAAGCATTTATTGGTTTGTTAATTTATCATATTTAATTGATTATAGATACAAGAATTGTTGTTCTTTAGGAAAACTTCAAGCGGATCTGTATTGAGGCAGAATGAGGTTTATCCCTCCAAATTACATTTGTTTTTCTTCATTTTTTGTGTATATAACATACTCCATATGGGATTTAGAATATTCTTCTTTGTTTATCAGATTTTGTAAGTTCTATACTTAAATTATTCAAAATGTGTGAGAGACTCCATGTATTACATGATGAATGGAAAATATTATGACATTTGATTTGCATAAGTGATTGCATATATTACTTAAATTAAGTCTCAAAAGCTGAATGACGCAGTGCTGTCTGATACAGGCAGAGATACATCCAGATTCCAGGTTCAACTCATTATACTAGTTCAGAATGAAATAAATTCAAAAAATGTTTAAGAGGATCATACATGATACAGTACTCACAAACACAAATTGCAGATTGTGCTCTTCCAAATCTACATCGATCTTCCACTTACGATCTCATCCTTCCACCGTTGGATGCATTGACGACCAGGGAACTAGTGGTTTCTCGCAACCGCATGAAGAGTCCGCAAGGGTGAGTAAACCAGATGATAGTATCACGTAAGGAGAACATATTAAGTCAGCAAAAAAGATTTTAGGGCGTATTCCCTTCACCTGAAACGATCTGAAATTTTCTGAACTTGGTGACTTTTTCTTAACTTGTAGAGTTATATTTATCGAATGAACCGAAAACTAATAAACTATCCTCAAAGTAAGCCAAAATGATGTGAAACAGAATAGGAATAACAAGAGGGAAAATATAGAACAAAAAGGCAGTGAATACGTTGGAGGAAACAAGAACACAAGACACCTCCAACATACTGTGAGAAAGCAGCAAGAAAGCCATATCCGTTGACATAATAAATAATGGCTTAATAGTACACGAATATACAAGAGCACACAAAAGGAGACATTTTTAACACAAGTTAATATACATTATCAAGTCATTTTCGGCCACAAAAATCATCGGAATCTGGCAAGATATAGCAATATAAAAGATGAAGTGTTTGCAAAGGAGTAATTTATAACTTTTTAATGGAAAAGATACGAGTAACAAAGTGACTTATTGAAAAGGTAGTAATTGACAAATTTTCCTACTTAGTCTGAAAATTCAGAACTTGTCAATTTAAAAGGGACAACCAAGGCGAACATTTGTAAGAACACACTTGAGTCGGAGTGACTCGAGCATTTGATGACATAACTATCATAACACTAATCACTCTGATAGCGCGGGAAGCTGATGGCGATAGCACTAGCTCAAAAATTCTCCCTAACAGGAAGAGGGCACACGAGGGACAGAACAAAACCACACATTTTGCTTCAATTTGAGTTAATACATCTGAGATGCTTTGTCTGAGAAAAGATGAACTAAGCAAGGTGCAGAAACAACATTCCAAAATGAAATACTAAAGAAAGAAATCACATGCAGCCTATGGTGGAGTGCTTTCAATCAACTAAGAAATCTACAGTTGGATAATAAGAAATTCCATTCACCTGACTTTTCAATATCAGATCTGTTTGACCACTTAAAAAATTAAATAAAGAGAGGAAGGGGAAACAAATGCATAACAAGATACAAAAGTCAAGCTCCCTATGACAGTCTGGTTACTTACTAGAGAAGAGGGATTGCTCTATAATCACACAGATGTCGATATGTCCGAGTGGTTAAGGAGACAGACTTGAAATCTGTTGGGCTTCGCCCGCGCAGGTTCGAACCCTGCTGTCGACGCTATCTTTTACTGCAATATTTTCATCATCCTCATATTGTAACATTGAACCAGCTCATCAATGCCATGTTTTTCTTCCCACCAGACTACATTGTTAAAAGCTGAATCTTTAGTCCAACTGTCCAAGCAACTCTAGATAGTACATATTCACCTATATTGATGCATAAATACACCAGTTGTCAACTTGCCCTTCAAAGAAAAAACACGCAGCTTTAAAAGATCTCACGACTAATATGGAGAGACATTAATGTTGCCCAGAAGTCTACATGGGTTTGAACTTGACAGGAGAAACTTACTAGGAACTGAAGCATTCCGTATAGTGATTCAGAGTAGCTTTTTACTTGTATTATTATAGTGATTCTTACTTCTTAGTGAAAGTTAGCAGCAAATTTAGTATCTGTTGCTAAAAGTTCTTACTTGACAAGCTAAAAAGTTTAGCATACATAAAAGTCAGTAAGACACATACATTCAAACAACTGAAACTTTGTTTGAGGCTGACAATTTCACTTCATAATACTTCGGAAATCGAAACTCAGAAAAAACGCGTTCCAAAACCGTTCGGCTGAGAAATATCGGTAGAGGTTCAAGAGTTGATGGATCAATTCATCAATTGATGGAAAAATGTATGAAACCTTGGGGTTTCAAGTATTGAAGAAAGGTGGTTGTGGACTTGTGATGGTTGGCTTCTTGTCACAAATGGACTTACCGTCTGCATTCTGAAAAAATACTAAAAAAACAAAATTTTATCTAATGTTTTCCACGTTTTTCTATTATTAGTATTTCTGTTTCCACGTTTCCCCATTTTCATTTCTATGCAACCTAGTTTGACCCGTATACCAAACATGCCTATTATATGAAGTAGTTTATTTGCCATGTTCGAGTCATGTTCATACCCAGTAGCATATCTACTTACGTGCACGTCTTTGACAAGTCCAGACACATGTTTGATGCAAATTAGTTGACCCTTTATATATGGCTTCTGATTGACCCCCCATTGAGAAACATAAGCGCTCACATGATCACACATTAAATGCATCTATCTCGTTGTAAGTATGAACTCCATTAATAATTCAGCTGAATTGTAATGTCGAATTTTATCAGTACATTATTTGACCTCTAAAAAGTTTAGACAAAGAGACGAAGGGAGAAACAACTAAACAAGTGCTAGAAGTCAAACTCCATGTGACATTTAGATTAATTATAACTTATAAGAGACGAGTGATTGCACCTTAATCACACAGATGTCGATATGTCCGAGTGGTTAAGGAGACAGACTTGAAATCTGTTGGGCTTTGCCCGCGCAGGTTCGAACCCTGCTGTCGACGCCACCTTTTTTTACTGGAATGTTCTTATGATCCTCAAAATATAGCAATGAACCTGCTCAGAATGCGATGTTTTAATTCCCACCGCACTACACAATTAACATGAAATGGTGACACATTTGTTTAATACATTTTTTTCAGTTGAAGCTACTCTACTATCTACATAGTACATATTTATAAAATCACCTACTTTGATGCAAGAAAATACAGATAGCTTGAGAAAGATCTCAGGATTAAAAATAATTGAGAGACATTAAAGTTGCCCAGCAATCTAAATGCGTTTCAACTTGGCAGGAGAAACTAAGTAAGAACTAAAGCTTTCCATATGAAAATTCAGAATAACCTTTTACAATATTATTATGGGTACTCTTAGTGAAAGCTATCTAGAATAAGTAGAAAGTTAATACATTTAAACAAGGAAAACAATTTCCCCTATATAGTCAAATTCCATCTGTCTCATTTTACGTTGCACGAACCATTTTTGCCCAAGTTTGTAGGAGAGTGAAAAGGTAGAGAGAAAAAAAGTGGGTTGATGGGTATGGCCGTGTGCGGCCCGCCTGCCCCAACTCTAAAGATAAATACAAACAAAAACATTATGAAAAAGGGTAATTGACAATATATAAGGACCACCGAGAAAGAAAATCGAGGCAATTAAAATGGGATGAAGGGAGTACATCAACTTTTTACAGAAATTATAAGAGAAGTAAAAAGTAATAACATTCGACTTCAAAGAAAAATGGATAAAATAAAGTTGCTTAAAAGAATTTATAATAATGTAGCAAGTTATTTTGACTAAGTATTCTTTGCAGTCCACTAAAGAAAGATCAGTAGCCAGTTGCCCAGTAGGCCACACAATCATACCTGCTCAGAAAGAGGGGGTAAAAATAAACTCCAGTTGGTGCTCGAAATTAATCATCAATGATCAAGACAAACATGACCAAGTCTTTGGAGGTTGATAAGTCTTTTGACACATGACACTATGTATATTATAAGGATAAGATTGATGTTTTTTTTTACAATAATTTAACACATGCACCTAAATTTTTAGATTTCTAGCAAGAGTCAAATTGTGCGGAGCTCTAATCCTCTCACTCCCCTCCTAAGCTAATGAGTACCAATTATTAAAACAAGAAGAAAAAAGAGTAACTAACACTACCATTCATTTCTATTCAAGCTTTTCTCTAATTTCTTGAAGAAAACCATGGCAGCAATATTTGAGATGTCTTCGCTTGATAAGTTGATCAACTTAGGCTGGTTTTTGATAGTGCAAGCTTTAGTTTATTTGATTCTAACAAGTTCGTCCAATATATTTTCCAAGAACAAGAACCTAAAGTCATTTAGCTTCAAGCGAGCTCAATCTAGTAATGTTCGTCATCTTCTTTCTCTAATTTCTGATGTCTACACCAAGAGGACTGCCATCATCCATAAATCCAAAGGACGAAGATCAAAATGGAGCCTAAAATGGTTAAGAAGATAGCAAGATCTTTTATTTGATTTTGAGGGAATCTTTATTGGGGAAGTACAGGCCTACCCCAAATTTTTGTTTGTGATTTTGAATACATAATACGGTGTACATGATACATGATTTGTCAAATTTCCCCTATTCTTTTCTTATTCAGATTATGTAATTCATGAAAAGTTTCTCTCTCTAATTTCAAAAACTTGTGTCCAAGACATTTCAAGATTAAGCTTTTTCTTTTTTTGTTACTCGAACTTTTTTTATTTTACCCCAAATACTCATATTGGATCTTCAACACTTCGCCATGGGTATAAAGTCTATAAACACTTGAACACTTCAATTCTACCTAAATCATGATATCTTTTATAAAACAGGCGAAACGAATACTTAGACATATACCCGTGCATAACAAGAATACTAGAATCCAAGTAACATAGCTTATTAGTAAAATTAATTAACACTTTCAAAGCAAAACTAGGAAAGAGAGTTCCACAACTAATCATATCCCACCACAATTAATCAGATCCCACGTCACTTCTGGAAAATTCAAGTAAAAGAGAATGCACCCTAATTATTAGAAATTGAAAACCACATCTTTGGTGAGTTGAGATCTGTTTCATGCCATGTCAGGTTGACCCTAGTACCTTACCTATATGACTTTTAATATAAGACTCCTACTTTTCATTCGAGTTCACCACGTAAAAAAAAAAAAACAAAGAGAGGAGGGAGAAACAAATGCATAGTGGAGTAAGATATAAAAACTCAAGCTTCATATGACAGTTTGATTACTTACTAGAAAAGAGGGATTGCACCATTATTACACAAATGTCGATATGTCCGAGTGGTTAAGGAGACAGACTTGAAATCTGTTGGGCTTCGCCCGCGCAGGTTCGAACCCTGCTGTCGACGTCACATTTTACTCAATTTTTTTAAACATCCTCTCAAATTGTAGCATTGAAACAGCTCGTGAGTCATGTCTGCCATTGAGTTCTTCTCACCACATCACTATACACACGTACCATGAAATAGTTCAGCAAGTAATTTTTATAAGGCTCAATAAAAGAACGAACAACAATGTCAAAGCTTTAAGCCCAATAGTACCGTTGCAACTACGAAACGCGGATGTATCATATTAGCTCATGCTCATAGATGTCACTAAATTTTACGCTTGTTGTCAACCCTCCTCGTATTAAAAATAACACAATAACGTGGTGCTCAATCTCTTGTCCGAAAACATAAAAAGCCTTAACAAAAGGTTGTATTTTGTATACTTGTAGTACATGCATTATACAAAATGATTCCACATTGTGATCACAACTCACAAGCCCCATGATAAACTTAATCCAGCATGAAGTACATAAAATACACACCTTGAAATTAATCTGCCCAACTCATCTCTTGTATGGTTGAAGGTGATAATCTTCAAACTCAGACCCAAATGATATAGACTCCTCCTCAAGTTTCTTCTTCAATCTCCACCATGTTTTCATTTTATTAGCTTGTATTAACCCTTTATAAAGCATCTCAAAGGTGATCTTTTGTGGAAGAAACCCCTTCTCAATCATCTGTACAAAGTATTCACAAGCCTCCCTCCATTTCTCTTTCTCAATCAAACCATGAACTAACACGGTATACGAGTCCAAATCCGGTCCAGCTCCTGCATTTTTCATGTCATTCCAAATCTCCTCAACATTCTTCGTCTTATCCAACTTCACAAACATTTGCACCAAGATATTGTATGTCTGTAAGCTAGGTACACAAACACCTTCTTTCTTCATCCTCCTATACAAATCCAAAGCTTTTTCGGCATCCTTTCGCCCTCTCAACTCCTTAAAGAAACAATTGTACGTTACAGAAGTCGGTGTAACTCCATTATCAATCATCTCATTAAGCAACTTCTCAGCTTCTTCCAACCTCCCACATGAACTAAGACACTTAACAACTGAAGTATAAGTAGCCACACTCGGGCACACCCCTTTCGCCTTCATCATCTCCAACCTATCTAAACTCAAGTCAGGCTTATGAGCACGGCTACACACATGAAGCACAATAGAGTAACTAGTCACATCAGGTTCAATCCCTCTCTCACGCATTTCATCAAACACCTTATCTGCAGCTCGAATCGTCCTCTCAAATCGATCATCCGGGTGCAAACTCGATTTCCGACAAATCCCATTAAGCAACACATTGTAACAAACTACATTAGGTTCAATCCCTTTCTTAATCATCTCTCTCAACAATTTCTCCCCCATATCAACCCTCTTAACTTTACACCACCCATCAATCAAAACAGCATAAACTTTCACACAAACATCAAACCCAAATTTCCTCTTATTAAACAACTCCATTGCAATCCTAACATAACCATATTTACACAAAGTATCAATCACATACAAAAATTCATCTAAAGAAGCTTCAGTTTCAGTAAAACAGGGCATATCATCGAACACACGAATCGATTGACGGGTGAAATTAGCAGCAATTAAACGACGAATAAAGATCAAGAAAGTGGAGTTTTGGGGTTTTAGGTTTAGGGTTTGCATTTGAAGGATAAGTTGCCAAACGACGTCGAATTGGCGGACTTTTCCAAGGATGTCGACGATGAGATTGAAAGAGGGGACATCAATGGCGGAAGAGTGGGAGGAGAGAGAGTAAGAGAAGAAAGAGAGGGCGATTTTGGAGAGGTGAGAGAGGCGAATTAGGGTTTGGTGAAGAAGAGAAGAGGAGAGAGAAATTCCGTAGAGTTGAAGGGAAGATTCCATGGCGTGAAAAGGGTTGTGGTGTTGGATGAGGATGTTGGAGATTAAATCTGCGTCGTGGGATGGTTGGAGAGTTGGAAGTGATGGTTTTGTTGATGAAGATGAAGATGATGAAGAAGAGTTGAGGGAGAAAGTGGAGAGAGAACGAGAGATGGTTTGAAGGTGAAGATGGTGAGTTTGTTGAAGAAGTAGTTTTGAGGTTAAGAGTGCCGCCATTAATGGATACTTTCAGAGCTTCTTCTTGTCTCAAGAGTATTTCGTGACAGAGTTGAGTGAGTCAAGTATACTGAGAATTTCGAGTAGAGATGCCTGCGTTATCGTTTTTTTGCATTTTAAAAGTTTGAAATGTCTAATTGGAAGACTGCAACTCTGTAGGTTTTTTTTTGAGCCCCTCTCGGGAACCCGTAAGAAGAATATTATCTGGGCTGCCCTCGCACAGGGTCACTCACCCAGGATCCTATCAGATCAGAACCTCTCATAGGTTAACCCGGTCTGGGTTTGCGGACAGACACTTCGAGAGTGCGGGGGATGCTAACAGAAATCTCTCTCCCAAAGTACCCCTAGTGGGGATCGAACCCCCAACCTTGAGGTTGGATGAGTGACAAAACTTGTAGCAAGTTGTGATATCAATATACGTATAAATGCTGCAAAATATACAGTTATCATACACTTGAGAGTTGGGATATCCAAAGTCTAAAAAAAATTTATCCTCTCAATCCTCAATCTACCAAAGGAGCAAGTAGATTTAAATACGACTTCACAAATTCATTCTCCCTAATCGCACTTGGGATATCCAAAGTCTAAAAGAATTGCTTCCACCCCACCTAATAAAGAACATTAGAGGAATTCCAATACCGCTAACTAGCTAGATTATACTCCCAAGGGACTTTGCCTACAAAGCCGGGCCGAGTTGACCTGCGCGAAGTTTCAGTCGGCACTTTTTCTTTAGCTTAAAAAATATACTTCCTCCGTTCTTTTTTTATTGCAACAATTGAGTTTTCACGCTTGTTAATGCACAATTTTAACTCTTAATAACTTTAATTCTTTTTTAGTAAAAATTATAAAAATATCATATTTGGAAAGTTTATATCGAAATGAATCCAACAAGACCCCACATGACTGTTTTTCCTTACGTAAAAATCCCAATATATAGTGAAAAAGTGGTGGATGAATAGTGTAAAAATCCAATTGTTGCAATAGAAAAAGAACAGAAAAAGTATATCTCAATTATATACTACCTCTAGGGCTGTTCACCGGTCCAAACCCGGACCGAACCGGGAAAAACGGACCGGACTGAAGACCGGAATTCTTAAATTTAAGACCCGGAGACCGGATCGGCTTTTTATTGGACGGGACCGAAACCGGACCGGAAAAATCGGTCCAAACCTTGGACCGGACCGAATTAGACCGGTTTTGCACTTTTCCACACTTTTTTTAATACGTTTGATAATTATAAGGAAATATTATTAAAATAAACAATGAAAACTAATTGTTCAAGGTCTTTTTTGAGACTTTAATGTAAATTAGTTACTAATAAAATAGATTTTCAAACATATTAAAGGAGAAAATTATATTTTTTATCTTCTATATTCATATTTTTGAATGAAAAACCGGTCCGGTCCAAGACCGGTTTTTATAGGGTTTTGGACCGGACCGGACCGAAGACCGGAAAATTAAAATCCTTGACCCGGAGACCGGACCGGTTGTGACCGGTCCGGTCCGGCCCAATTTACCGGTCCGGACCGAATTTTGAACAGCCTTAACTACCTCCGTTTCACAATACATGCACCATTTGCTTTTTCACGCACTCCAATGCTCTTCTTTCGACAATAATACCTTTAATTGTGTATAGGTAAAAATTATAAAAAGTTGATATTTGAAATCCTCGCATTGAGACGAATTTAACAAGACCTCATTTGACTATGTTTTTTCTTACATAATTTTAAGAGAAAGATTGTCAAAGTTGGTTGATGAATAGTGCTCATATGAGAAATTGTGAATGTATTGTCAAACGGAGGAAGTATAAGGGAAGGGGGAAGAGATGGTGTCTCCTCTATGAAAATACTAAATTATCCTAAATGATCTAATAAAATGTAAAAAATTACAAAAACAAAACAATTTAAGAACAAACCCTTGCTCAATTCAACTTGCCATTCTAAACAAATTAAACATGGTATATGTTCTCACACTAAGAGCAGTCACAACCGATCTTCAAACACATATATGTGCCAAATAGAGAGAACGATAGAGCACATTTTGCAGAGTTCTTTCCAACCAAAAATTTACATCTTCATTTACAAAAAAAGGGGCAGCAAGCCAGTGCCCCATATATCCTTAAATAGCAAAAGGCGTGTACCTCTTGTGACCAACTGACCATATGATATGGTAATTACATTTCACATCAAAGTCTACCTGAAAAGAACAAGAGGGCACTTTCCCTACATAAAAGTTCTATACATGTAATGACCTCTGTAATGCATCAGTAATATCATCCAATTCAATGACTTGATTGGTCCTCTCAGGTGAGGTCAGATTTTCAAGCTCAAAATTCAGTTCTATGATTTGCTTCCGTAGTTTCTCCCCACTATCTGGTAATCTTGAAACAGTAGCCTGCAGTAAAGAGAGCAAAAAACAACAATCAGCAATAGGAAATTACACATAGAAGGCTCACAGTTGGGGAAAAAATAGCTTTATATAGATCGCTTCCAAAAATCCCCTTGAAACTCGGAAAATATATGTGTGGCAAGCTAAAAAAATAAGTGTATCAACTAATCTCTGAAGTAGCAGCCCATATTTGTTCATAGATCACCAACTATATATGCCAATCCAATTATTGGAGAAGATTGTAACCTGTAACAAACATACAGCATTGATGATCTGAAAGCTAAGAAGTCAGCTTGGCTTGCTATTCAGATGAGGCATGACGCATCTCATCCGCATGATCCACTTCTAAACAAGTATAATACAACTTAACATAAACAAGCCTGAGTACGTCATGAAAGTTGAACCCCTTTTTTTACGGGGCCTGTAAGTTGAACCTGAGAATACTGGCATCTATTGAATTCCCAAAATCAAAATTCCAAACCAGAACAAGATATTACTCTGAAAGGTAACATGATTTTCACCGAAGCACAATTAGACCATATCTGAACCAAAGAGACAATATTTAGTTATATGTTATTGATTGCATTTCCCCATATAATTGAATATAAATCATGTATGACACAAACGACAATAGCTTCAGTTGAATCAAAACAGCATCAAACTCTGAATTTCAAATACTCAATTTAAACCAATCCAAAAAAACTAAAGCTAACCACATCCGATTGACCAGATTGTTAGATCTGTAATCTAGTAGTGTTTCCTAACCATCTCTGTCTCAATATTCGGATGGCATATTAAGAGCAAGAAAGAAAAAACAATCTCAAGCACAGCCCACAAGGGAAAAAATCAATAAAAAGTGAACAAGTGCATCTAGGTCATTGAAGTTTCATGTAGGTGCCTATGTGGTGTAATCTGATTGATGTTTACATATAGTGGAATAAAACAGTCAGACCTTATTTGATAAAAGTTGAGAAAGTCGGTTGATTCTCTCCTTGATATCTGATTCAGTCAATTTAGCAGCACATTGTGGGGATGAGATCATCTTTTGGGAGTTTACATCCTTTGGGTTAAATGCGTATTGAGACCTGTGAAAGTGAAGTCAATGTAGCAACATAAAAAAGATTATATTATGCAAGATTTAACAAGGAAAGAAACATATTATTATCTTCAAATTCATAAGATTTGGAAAAGTCATACCCATCCACGTAACGCTCTGTTGAAGAACCACCAAAATTCCTATAAATTTTAGTGCCCATTCTCCTAAGATGAGAAATGAAGAATATTAATATTTCAATACAGATGCAATAACTGAATGACTTTTAGGATCACCCTACACAACAGAAAACTATTGCCAATGCAAAATGGAGCCTTCCAGCTCCCAATATTAATGCAATTTTGGCTAGAAGATACTTTGCCATATGGAACATGGGTGCCTGGGGCTAAACACATACATTAACATAAATGCCAAATATTTGGACCCTCACCTTGGCTCTTCTTCTTCTACCTGCACCGCTGGCGTAGGTTCTGATTTCGAATAAAGCAAGCTATGGTGACTGACACCTCCTATACCTAAAGATTCCAGGAATTTGATATGGGTTTTCAAGAAGTCGCTCCTGTTAAAAGCATAATACAGAAATTAACCAAGCGGTCAACTAAAGCAAACAACTCAGAAAATGGAGACCATGGAGACAAGAATTATAATATCAAGCCAGCTAATGAAAGACCCTATGAAAGGTACGATAATATTACAGTGAAATCTGGTCACCATGCTCTTTGATCAACTGCAACTGAGTGGGAGAGACATCAAAACCATCTTTGGGAAGACTGAAAAGCTCCTTAAGATCCTGAAAAAATATGTAGTCAGAACATCAAGACCTCAAGTCCTCAACGGATACCTTAAGAGCAACCTAGAAAGTAAAAACAAACAAACCTGCTGACTGAAGTAACGGGTTTGTTCTTTGTGCTCTGTGGCTGTTTTGAACAGGCCGCCCTTAAATATCTAAAGCACATTTAAGATGTTAGCCAATTATCAAACAGTATATCTACTTCGTAATGAACAAGGCAGAGATAAAAAGGTAAAAAGAATTGCTAACCTGCATCCTGTATATTTTTTCTTCAATTGTACCACATGTCATCAGTCTGTAGACCACAACATCTTTCTTCTGACCAATCCGATAAGCACGATCTACACTTTGGTTATCCATACTGTAAAGATCAAATAAAACGTATCTTTTATTTGCTGCAGTAAACAGAAAAAGTGATGGTATTTCTATGAACAATTGGTCGTTTATCTCAGGCACTGCACTCCAAAGATAATACTTCATCCATTTTTAAAAACTTGCAAAGCTTGCCATTTTGGGAAGTCCTCTATTACTTGCAACATTAACATTTTAGGCAATATACTATCTCTTTCTCTCTCCTAGTCCTAGCACATGTAGATTCTTTTTTATCTCTCTCTATCTCTCTCCCTCTCCTTGATCCTTGTGCACATTTCAACATTGCACGCGTCAAAAACGGAAGAAGTAACTTTTAGACAACTTCGATGTTCCACAGTATGCAGCTTACAAGAAGATTAGGATGACGGTTCTTGCCACTGATTCTGTAATTGGTAGGATCATGGCATCTACAGATTCTAAAGATAACAGTTGCCAGAAAGCAATTGTTATATATATACACAACCTTACCCCTAAATTGTACATAGTTATTGTCTTGTTTGATAAGTTAATGACCTACTTCAACATGAATAAGAAGTTGAATACAGTAGATTATTGATACATGTAATTGACCTTTGATTGATATCATCAATATTTCATTGTTTTTGTGAAGATAATTGTCTAACTGAATATGGCAGGGAACAGGGTCCTGTCTTATTGTCTTCAATTGTTCATCGTGAGTTTCATCTTCTCAATCTCATTAGAAAGGATATTTAAAGTTGGGACACCACTTAAGACCAAAGAGACTTATGGACAAGGCATTTTTTCCTTTCCTCTTGTTTCCCATACATTTTCAGTGAAAGAGCAGGCATTTTGAAAAAACATACCACTGATAACATGCTCTAAAAAAAACCTCAGCACTTATAAATTCTCAAAAAAAAGTGTTTACCTAGGGTTCCAAGCTGGATCAGCAACAATTACACGATCAGCCTTCGTGAGGGTCAAGCCAAGACCACCGACTTGAGATGTCAGTAGGAAAATAGGAGCCCCGCGACCTTCTTGGAATTCCTTGATTATGGAACAGAAAAAAAATCTTCATCGTAATCACGGAGATAAATAGCTATTCAATTATTAAGATTTAAGAAAGAAGGTAAAAGCCCTAACATTTACGATCTTCAATCTGTCACAAGCTTTTGTCGTGCCATCAATGCGTAAGAACTCAAAACCATTTGTCCCCAATGATTCCTGATTGCATCAAAACAGAAAGGGGAGACCACTTAAGTTGGCTGAAGATAAACAGACAGAAATTCCACCAAAGGCAATGAACTTGATGAGAAATCCAAAGCTTTAGAGCTAAATATTCTTCAAGGAACACTTACTGCGTCTGACCAGCCAAGTATCCAGTCTAAGCCCATGTTAGATACAAATGCAAATGCACCACAAACTTCTAGTGATTGTTACAGTTAACATTTACTTTCCATAACCGAGTGGGGGTTAATTTGGCTGTGTACCAGCAGAAAATATCAACTAATAAGGTGGTAATTTAACACTTGAGGCAGATTCTCAGGAAGTAGGTATCTCCCAAGCACTGGCAAACCTATGAAGGGGGGAAAGGTGTGACACCTCAGTCCACTAAAACATTGCTGACATATGTGAGGCGCAACAAGAAAGGGTAAATGAGGTATTAATCATTAAGTGGGTAGTGGAAGGATTATTTGGAAGGGGATATTTTGTTATTCTGCTGAAATAAAGGAGAGTTGTCAGAAGTTAGTTATGGAGAGAGAGAAGTTGTATATATAGAGAGGAATGGGATCAGTAGAGGGGCATTGAGAAAAGTATAGGGAAGTTTGCTTGGGAGAGAAGGGGAGCGTCTCGAATGCTCACCACTATCTGTAGCTTTGCTTGTTTTTTTTGTCATCAATATAATTATCTCTGGGCTGCTGAATCCCTTGAGTTATTCTCAAAATTCTCGCAATCTTATTTTATCTTTCTCGTTTCCTTGTTGTTGAAGTGGAAGCCATTACAACTTGGTATCGTAGCAAAGACATCCCGGAGGAGGAAATGGCACCCCCAACGTCAACTCGGAGGTTGGGATAGCTTGGAGGGACAAGATGGCTAACTTGCAAAACTCCATTCTTGAGCGAGATCACTTCATCGGTGAGTTTGGCGCGAGGTCATGTTAAGCTTTCTATAGCCGAGCAAATCTCCGAGAAAATGGAGGAAGCAATGAGGAAGAGTAAGGAGGAATTGAGATTGCGAGTTACCGGTTAAGTGGACGAATTGATCGACCCGAGAAAATATAGAAGGGGCTATGTCGGTCATCCGTCGAGAACAGGGAGAAATTCCGGGGAAGAAATGCGGGGAACACTTGAATCTCTACGGCCGACGCAACCCCACTTGGAACCATTGGATCTAGCGCAGTGACGGTGGCCCGGGGAACCTTGGCAACGGAGAAGGTGGAAACAGGGGAGGACGAGTAGGCGCCGAATCGAACATTTTTCCGGAAATGGTGGCGAATTTGGACGAGGGGGTCCGGCGGTGGTCCCGGGAAATTTTTTGGGGAAGAAATGGTGGAAGTAGCGGCGGTAATCGGCGTCATAAGAAGTTGGACATGCCTGGGGTTTGAAGGATCGGATCCGGATGGGTGGTTTTTGCGAGCAGAGAAGTTTTTTGCCTTCTATGGGTTGACGGAGACGGAGAAAATGGAGGTCGCGGTGGTGGCTATGGAGGGAGATGCTTTGAGGTGGTATCAATGGGAAAACAAGAGAAACCCGATCATCTCGTGGGAATCGTTGAAGGAGTTTATACTCCTCCAATTCCGCCGACCAACCGTGGGTCCTTATATGAACAATGGTTGGCCACCACTCAAACCACCACGGTGCAAAGAGTATAGGCGGAAATTCGTCGACATGGCCGCTCCACCGGATAGTATACTCCGAGGCGATTCTATTGGGAAAATTCATCCATGGGTTGAAGGAGGAAATTCAAACCGAGATGAGGGTTCTAAGCCCATTGAATCTGGAGCGAGCCATGGACTTGGCATCAAGATCAAGAGAAGAATAAGGTAATTGGGCCGCGAAAAGTTAATGGGCCCGGGTCGCATAGAACCGGGTCTTACTCCTTGTATAACGTAAACCCTACCCTTCCTTCCTCGCCGGCCTTTGCAACTAATGGGAAGAGTTGGGCCCGGGGGTCCAGTGAGTCACGAGCCTCGCTTAACACTCCCAAGTCTTCTTTGACCTCGGTAAAACCTTTTGGTGAAATGCGACGCTTAACGTAAAAAAGAACTCCAAGAGAAGAGAGCGGGGGACTACGTTGCGAGATGTGATGAAAAATGGCACACCGGCCACCGTTGCCGGCGACGAGAGTCGAGCGTTCGCTTATGAGACGACGGGGAGGAGGCCGTTTCCGATGGGGATTTTAATTTCAGTGAGCCACCCCCTTCTCCTACGGAGGAAACACCACCTAAGTCTCGCTTAATTCGGTGATCGGACTTACAAATCCAAAAACCATGAAACTTCGGGGCCGCATCAACAACCACGAGGTGGTGGTAATGGTAGATCCAGGAGCAACCCATAATTTCCTCTCCCCGACTACCATCGAAGGTGCAAATTCCGGTGACCGAGTCGGCGGAATTGGGGGACTCTCTTGGAGATGGGCAAGCCGTCCGCGGCACCGGAATATGCAAGGGAGTGGTGCCGCAATTAGAGGGTGGCGTGGAGGTCAGCGCATTTTCTACCTTTGGAATTGGGTAATTCGAGATGTGATTTTGGGCGTGCAAGTGGTTAGAGACACTCGGGTACAGTGGTGAGTAATTGGAAAACTCGGGAGATGAGCTTTGGGTGAACGGGGAGCAATACACCATCAAAGGGGATCCTTCCTTAGGGCGTTCCCCGCATCACCCTAAAGGCCATGCTAAAAACCTCGCGCAAAGAAGGAGGTGGTTTATGGTTGGAATTTAACCAACCTGGAGGAAAGGGCGGCTGTGACACGGGGGACACAGGAGGTGCCGGAATTTTTCAAGGGAGTGATGGGGAATTTGAGGGAGTTTTTGACAGTCCCCAAGGGATTACCTCCACCCGCAGGGCACGAGCATGCCATCATCCTCAAGGATGGCAATGACCCAAGAAGTGTTCGACCATACCGCTACCCCCAATTTCAAAAGATGAAATTGAACGGTTAATCAAGGAAATGTTGGCTGGAATAATTAAACCATCCACAAGTCCGTTCTCTAGCCCCGTCATCTTGGTGAAAAAAAAAGATGGATCCTGGCGCTTTTGTGTTGATCACGGGCTTTGAATAAAGAAACTGTGCCGGACAAATACCCCATTCCGGTAATTAATAACTCTTGATGAGCTCCATGGGGCTTCCATTTTTTCCAAGTTAGATTTGAAAGCGGGATATCATCAAATATTAGTGAAACCCGAAGACACGCACAAAACTGCCTTCAGAACACATGAAGGCCACTACGAGTTTTTGGTGATGCCATTCGGGCTCACAAACGCTCCGGCCACATTTCAGTCCTTGATGAACGAGGTATTCCGGCCATTCTTACGTCGTTTTGTTTTGGCCTTTTCGATGATATTTTGATTTATAGTAAATCGGAGGAGGACCATGTTGGTCATTTGCGATTGGTTTTGCAAGCTTTGGCAACCAACAGTTTGTTTGTGAACATGAAGAAATGCGAATTTGGTAGGATGGAGATAAAGATATTTGGGACACGTGATTTCTAGCTGTGGGGTAGCCGTAGATATGGAGAAGGTGAAGGCTATGCTTGATTGGGCGAAACCTAAGAACCTCCGGGAACTTAGAGGTTTTTTAGGCCTTACGGGCTATTACCGTAAGTTCATCTCACACTATGCACAAATAGCAAAGCCCCCGACGCAACAATTAAAGAAAGATTGCTTTGGGTGGTCTCGAGGCGCCCACCAAAGCTTTTGAGGCACTCAAACAAGCAATGGTAATGCCCCGTCCCTCCTGCTATGCCTAGGACTTCCATCGCCCATTTGTGATTGAAACCGACGCTTCGGGGTTCGGTCGGGAGCCGTGTTGATGCGAGGGCAGCAACCATTAGCCTTTTACAAGAAACTCTTGGGGCCTCGGGCTCAATTGAAATCCGTGTATGAAAAGGAACTCATGGCGGTTTGCTTGGCCGTACAAAAGTGGCGCCATTACCTACTGGGTCACCACTTTGTGATTCGTACGGATCAACAAAGTCTCCGTTACATCATGCAACAACGTGAGATAGGGGCGGAATTTCAGAAATGGGTTAGTAAATTGATGGGATATGATTTTGAAATTCAGTATAAGCCGGGTGTGCTAATCGGGTGGCGGATGCTTTGTCTCGAAAATCTGTTGGGGAGATAGAATTAGGGGCTTTGATTTCTACCCATACCATTGATTGGCAACAATTGGAGCAGAAGTGTCCCAAGACCCTTTGCTATCCCAAACCAAAGAAGATCTCATCTCTCGGAACTAAAGAGCACACCCATTTTTCCCCGAGAGAAAATAGGTTCGCCGTACAAAGGGCGATATGTGCTTCCTTCTACTTCTTCTCTGGTTCCTATGTTGCTTCGTGAGTACCATGACTCACCTATGGGAGGCCATACAGGGGAATTTAAAACATATGTGAGGGTGGCAAGCAGATCGGTATTGGCGAGGAATGCGCCGAGACATCACCAACCATGTGCAACATTGTCTCATTTGTCGCCAGAACAAAAAGTTTCTCATCAACACCCAAGTGGACTTCTCCGGCCTTTACCGCTCCCATCTTTGGTATGGGATGATTTAACGATGGATTTCATTGAAGGGTTGCCGGCTTTCAAAAGGAGTAGATACCATACTTGTGGTGGTGGATCGTCTCTCAAAATATGCCCATTTTCTCACTCTTCGCCATCCCTTTACCGCTTTGACCGTGGCGTAGCTGTTCATCAAGGAAATAGTGCGCTTACATGGGTTTCCATCTTCTATTGTATCCGATGGAGATCGCATTTTCATGAGTATTTTTTGGCGAGAAATATTTCGGCTTCATGGGACTTCTCTTAAGCGTAGAACATGCCCTACCATCCTCAAACGGATGGCCAATCCGAAATTGTGAATCGCAGTTGGAAACCTATCTTCGTTGTTTTGTTGGAGGTCAACCTAGGACTTGGGCTAAATGGCTACCGTGAGGCGTAGTTCTCATACAACACCTCTCCCCACCTCTCAACGAAGATGTCTCCTTTTAAAGTGTTGGATGGCCGTGACCCTCCCCATGTCCTTCGTGTGAACAAGGGACAAACCCCAAGTGGATAGTTTGGAGGTCATGCTGCAAGAAAGGGATGTCTGTCCCGGATGATTTGCACTTTAATCTCATGCGTGCTCAACAAAAGATGAAAATGGCAAAGAGATGGAAAGCGACAAGATGTCCATTACGGCGTAGGGGATTTGGTTTTTCTCAAACTCCAACCATATCGCCGTAAGTCTTTGGCCAAAAGACCATATGAGAAGTTAGCCGCACGTTACTATGGTCCATTTCCTATCGTACAACGCTTTGGGGCTACCGCTACAAGCTCCAACTTCCTTCGCACAAAGAAAATCCATCCTGTTTTTCACGTGTCCCAACTCAAGAAAGCCATAGGAACTGCTCCAAAGTAATGTCTACCCTTCCACCCCAATTATCGCCAGACATGGAATTACATACGAACCGGAACAATTGCTTGATGTAAAACGGGTCACAAGAGGTCAGCACGCAGCCACTTGGAAGCCTTAATTCGGTGGAAAGGTTTACCGGTTTTTGAAGCTACTTGGGAGGACGTTGCCGCTACCCATCACAAGTTTCCTTGGTTCCACCTCGAGGACAAGGTGAATCTTTGGGGGGAGGTATTGTGACACCTCGATCCACTAAAACATTGCCGACATATGTGAGGCGCAACAAGAAAGGGTAAATGAGGTATTAATCATTAAGTGGGTAGTGGAAGGATTATTTGGAAGGGGATATTTTGTTATTCTCGCTGAAATAAAGGAGAGTTGTCGAGGTTAGTTATGGAGAGAGAGAAGTTGTATATATAGAGAGGAATGGGATCGGTAGAGGGGCATTGAGAAAAGTATAGGGAAGTTTGCTTGGGAGAGAAGGGGAGCCTCTCGAATGCTCACCACTATCCGTAGCTTTGCTTGTTTTTTTTGTCATCAATATAATTATCTCTCGGGCTGCTGAATCCCTTGAGTTATTCTCAAAATTCTCGCAATCTTATTTTATCTTTCTGTTTCCTTGTTGTTGAAGTGGAAGCCATTACAAAAGGTCTCCCCCCTTGTTTTTTTAAAGTTTGGTATTTTAATTATATATTAAAATTATGTTATTCTTCAATCGGTGTATGGAAATTATTAATTATTGGCCCCCCTTATGAAAATTGTCTGGCTTTGCCTCTGCTCCCAGGAGTCTCGACAAAGACAAGTAAAGCAACATGTTGCTGAACTAAGGGGATACCAACATGGTAGAATATAACAGTTGTCCTTCAGTTTCTTTAAATCATGTACACTGCAAGAGTGCAAGGACTGCAGCACGTAATTTGCTCTGTTATAGTTTGATTGTTTTTACCCCTGTATTGTGAATATGGTTTTCATCAGGTGCAAGAACAAATTCATTCAATCATGTAGGGTATTTGAAGAACACAAAATCTTCATTGCATTATGCACATAATCACCTTGATGCACTTT
Organism: Beta corolliflora; assembly: GCA_947648045.1. Taxonomy (NCBI): domain Eukaryota; kingdom Viridiplantae; phylum Streptophyta; class Magnoliopsida; order Caryophyllales; family Amaranthaceae; genus Beta; species Beta corolliflora. Next base: position 85,137 of record CANSZD010000431.1, read on the forward strand.
GCAGAAATCAAGCAGCATCACTGATGGATCCTACCCGCCCTTATCAAAAAGGACCATTCAGGCATTCATGCAAGTCGTGCAAAAACATTACACTGACAGGCTTAATTGGTTACTTCCCTGTTCCCACATGTATTTTTAACCAAGGCAAGCAAGATTACCTAAATTTTGCTTCCCACCCTGGTATTATCAAAAAGAGACGGATACTGTGAGTTGCTGAAACTGACCTGAATCAGATTAAGCATTTTGCGAGTCTGAGAAAATATAAGAACATTATGCCCCTCAGGTATTAATTTTTCCTGCAAGAGTTCAGAATGTAGTTTAGAATTATAGCAAACAAACAATGGTTGCATTTTCACAAATAAGATGACTAAAGGGAGGTCCACCAACCAACAATGATAGTATAAATGATATCTTGCACGAGAGATTGGCATGCTTTTCCTGAAAATCATCTTCCTCTGTTAGCTGTGCGGCATGCATGGCCAATTTCTCTGCTAAACCACATTCATCTTGATTAAGCATGGAATCCATGCCTTCCAACACATCTTCAGCTGCTCTCTTTGTTAAGAGATAAGGATGATCACATATCTTCTTCAAAATCTGTGTTAAATGAAGCTCTTACGTTAAATCGTTTTGACAGGAGGTGTATTGATTTTCCCATTATGAAACAATCATGTAACTTTTCTAGCCACCGCTATATCAAGAAAACCATCTAAGTTAAGCAACAAATATGTTAAAGCAGACCGCAGACGGCTAAGCACATGGTCACCTGAAGGTTTTGTACTGAGATTAACAGCATATATTTCGAATTAATAAACAAATGTGCCTCCTCAGGTAACCAGGTGCCAAAAGCATAACCTTCCCCAAATTATACATACACAACAGACTGAAAATATTTCGTCTCCCGTACGTTGCTTGCTACAATTTACTTGGAAAGCAAATAAAGCATCTTTTTCTGCAGGATCGCTTCAACCGAAAACCAAGCTTCACAAATGCATCAATAGTAATAACTCTATAGTCTATGCCAATGTAAAGAAAGAACAATGCAGGGGAAGAACAAAGTTGAGGAAAACAACAAATACAATACCGTACCGTGATTGCAGCCAGAGGAGAGCCATCGAAAGCTGAAAGGACTATCTCACTTTTCAGAAAGGCTTCATAAAGTTGACGCTACACCAAACAAGGGAAAAGAAAGGAATATGAGATAGCAGTTCAAATTAGAAATATTGAGAAATGAGAATATCCTCCTGTACCTGGCAGCTAGTCAATCGCAGCCACACTATTATCTCGTTCTTTTTGGACAGCTTTGTGTTCTCTGAATCATCTTCACGAAACACTTCACTTTTCAAGCGTCTGAGAAAGTAAGGTTGAATGCGTTCCCTCAGCTCCTGCAAGCACGCAGAATTAAAACCCAGTAAGCATCAACAGCTGTATAAACCTCTCTTCATTGTAATATCAAGGCTCCACATTCCCAAATAAAAAGCATATCCCTCAATAAAATTTAAGAATCCTTGCTTGTAAACCAAGCCTACTAATAATGAATCAAAATCCTACTGATGAGTTTGGCTTTTAATATGAGATACAATCTTAACCACTATTAATTACGAGGTAACCACATATCGTTTCCTTATATCAGCTGATCAATTTTCTCAAATTTTGACCTTGCAATATAAGTTGGTCCTAAGCTAACAGACAAATATTGAACTTCTATTCATAAGAAACTCACTAAAAAAAAGAGTAATGACAAATGATTAATATCAATACCAAAATTATTAGAAGAAATCTTATTTCCAGAATTAAGACGATAATCAAAACTATACAGAATTGCATACACAGAAAATCCAAGGAATTCAAAGGTACATTACCATTACATACAATTAAAAAATGAAGTCAAACATGCACTAATATTTGGATTTTCAATTACTAAATTAATATTGCTCATTAAACAATGTGCACTTAATATATGTAAAATAGTTGCTGCATATTAGATTAAGGGTCAACTGGAGATAGTGCATTTGATTTCTATTATTGCAGGGTAAAGGATGCGTACATCTAATCCCAACTTCGCCAGCTATTTCATCCAGAGTAAGAACCTCCCTAGGAGCATGAGGGTAATGTTGTTGAAAGGTAGATGACCAGGTTTTAGCCCTTTATTTACAAAATTGAATCAGGTCGATAAGGCAATCCCATTTTAAATGCTTACCTCATCTCCACCAAAACTAGTAGAAACATAAACAATAACTCAATAATCCTCCCTAAGATAAGAAGGCACAATCATTACCTTTGCAACCACTGAACCAACATGCTTATCCCTCTGAGAGGCTTTTTTGTCATTACCACGAAGAATAGGTTGTTCATATCTTTCTCTGAACCTGAATATACAACAAATTTTACATCTTATAGGAAGAGAGCAACCTCCACAAGCCACATGATCAGAAAAAGACATACTCTTTGTTGTCACCCAGTAAATGAGGGCAGCAGAAGTGGAAGAGTGCCCACAGCTCCTATTTCAGTAAAAGAAACAACGAGAGACACCATGAAATCACATTCTTCTTCTTGTAATTAGCCCACCCATATCAGAAATGTAAGATAGGCTGAATTGAGAGTACCTTTAGGTTGTTTTGTATTGGAGTGCCACTAATGATAATGCGATGAGCACAGGGTATTCCAAGTAAACTCTTGGCTCTTTGTGTACTTGGATTCTTTATGAGATGGCCCTGAAAAGATAATGAATCATAATAAGTGTACTATTGTACTACTTAAGACATGCTCGTTGCCAGCTAAAAAAGAAAGATTCATGCTCTTTGCAAATCACAAATATTGATGTCATAAAGTTCTACTACTTGTCACCTACTTCATCAAGAATCATGTAATCCCAAAGAGGGTCATCATCGCAGTCCTCATCGTAATAGCCACTTCCAGTTAATTGTTTTGCATTAAACCTTACAATATCATAAGTTGTGATAAGAATACCATCATTCTGCAAGACGGACAAGGAATAAATCACAAAGTTCAAGTAGATTAACAATGCAAAACCAAAAATGTCAGAATAAAACGACATAAGAAAAACAAAAGAAAGATCTAAGCTATCAAAATATCTTAAAACTATGATAATTAACTGGTAAGATTCAGAATCTTCTTTCTGTATTTCCATCTCAAATAAAAAAATGTGCAGAATCAATGAGTAAAAACCAGCTTAAGGACACAAATCCTCTTTCTATGTCATGTAAAATTGAGTGTCGCAGTGAAACCTGAAATACATATTGAAGCTCATACTGCCGTAGCTTTGGACATGTTCCAAAATATCTGCACAGAAGGAAAAATTAAGAGAATAAAACTAGTACTTTGTAAGACATACCCTCCCCCCCTCCAATTTAATATGGTCAAGTAAGCTCACTCTTTTATCTTGTCTGAAAGCCCCACAACAGTAAGTTCTTTTGATCCAGTGAGGGATAAGTGTCTTTGGAGCCACAATCATTGCCCTCTTTATCAAACGTGAACTAAACAAACCAGCTAAAAAACCAGCCATCTGAAATGCACAAAAACTGTTAAAAATAGACAACATAGTGACCAGATGATAGTAGATGGTCTAAGAATGAACATTGTAAACTGTATTTTACCTGCATTGTTTTCCCCAAGCCCATGTCATCTCCCAAAATACCACCTTTTCCTTGACAATGAAGAGACCAAAGCCACCTCAGTCCCTCACGTTGATGAGGATACAGCATCTTGCCAATTTTAGGAGACAACTTGTAAGTTGATCTTGGGCCACTCAAAGTTATTGTGTGATCCTCCTTCGAAACAATCTCATTAGTATCATCATCATCTAACACCTCAACCACACTTGAATCACCACGTTCCTTATCTAATAAACCATCATTCCTTTGGAGTTTTCTGGTCCAATTGTTACCTCCCACCTCTATACAATCATCATCATCATCATCAACTTCGTCTTTAGAATCATAAAACGCTTTTTTATGAAAAACAACGGGTTTTTCCTTAACTTTCATGCTTACATTCCTCGATTTCGCTTTACCGGCATTCTTATTCACTGTAGTTTCCTCACCAAAATTGTCCCCATCAGATCCACTCAAAGTCCCTCCCTGAACTTCCTTGTTCACAACCCTACTCTTCACATCAGATGAAGAACTCGACACATCCGGAGAGCTGGCAAAGGAAGAACCAACACTACCAAATTCAGAGTCTACCAAATCATCCTTTTCAGCCACACTCTTTTGCTTCACTTCCTGCAATGAATCATTACTCAAAGAAACCGCTTTTAGGTCAACCGACCTAGGGTTTCTCTTCTTCTCAATCGACATAAACTCAAGCCTAGAACTCAAATCATTCAATATATCCCTAATCTCATTTCCCCCACAACCCACATCTTTCCCACGTGGCGGGGAGCTAAAATCAGAAATATCAACAATTTGTTGATTCCCCTCTTTTTTCTGATGATCATCCTTCTCATTATTCTCCGATGAAATTTTGCAAAGGCGTCTCCGTCCTTGGATTTTCACTTTCTCCATCTTTGGTTTCTCTGCCAATTTAGCTCCAAATTAATATATACCAAAACAACCAGATCAAAAAACCCACATGATCTTTTAGCTGCTTTTAACAACTCTAATCAAATTTCACGAATTCAAATAAACTTTGCCGTTTTTTGAACTTCTAATCAATTTCACTCGAAAGAAAACCTAGCCATACGAAATTCAAACTTTTACTGAAATTCAGAAATAGAAATATACATACCAAGAGGAAACTCAACATGTGCAACTCCAGAAAAATTAGGGTTACTATCATCACTTCCTTCATCAAAAACCGCAGAATCTCGATTAGTAATCTTCTTTTCCTTCGACAATTTGGTACTATCTGTAATCAATTAAACCATCAATAATCTCCCAAACAAAAACAAAAAGCATAAAATGTCGGAAAAAGAAAATACCGGGAGAAGAATCGAAATCGGCGATTGAGAAGTGAGGAACATCATCATCGAATTTTTTGACCTTCGATTGATTTTCTTCAACTGTAAGAAAAACAACAATGGAGTTTGAGAATTACAGAAAATGGAAATAAACGTAAAAAAATGGAGGAGAGAGAAAGAGATAGTACGAGGAGGAGGTTTAGAGTGAGAAGCAGAAAGAAAGCGAGAGTGACGTTGGTTGAGACTCAGTGGTTTGTTGTTCGTCTTCGTCTTCGACGTCGTGTTTTCTTCCATTGTTTTTCTCTCTCTAAAAGTTCTGCTTTTCCCGCTTTGTGTTAATGGGGTTTGAATTTTGCTTTGGTTGTGTTCAAATTTGATAGTTTGAAGACTATATGTAGTAGTGTCTAGATACTAGGTTGGGATGTCGTTTGGAATGACTTTTTTCTATCTACATTTTTGGGGTGCGATTTCTAGCTTATGTAATACTACTACTAAGTTATAACTTATAAGTATGTTATGATCTAGACTAAAGTAGAGAAAGACAGAGAGAAATGGCATTGTAATTTTTGTAAGATTTTAGAATATTTCCTTTTAATAGAGTTGGCAGTCTCTAACACGACACGATAATATGACCGAAATTGACACGACACAAACACGAAGTAACTTACTGAGAGAAAACACAAAATCGTTAGGGCACTACACGTATCAACCCGGACATGACCCGTTTAGATCAATTTGACATATTATTCTCAATTATACATTTTACGTAGTTGTTGATGAATTTTGTAAACAACACGAAATTAACACAAACACGACTTGACACAACGTGTTTGCCACCTCTACCTTTTTACCATGGGAGGTTATATAGTTGTAGACAGATGTACATGTTGATTTGATGGATATATGAGCGTACAAAGGTATAATTGTGTGGTGGATTGAGTATTTGTATGAATGTGGGAGTTTGTGCTCGTCATCATTTGCAGAATTTTTTCAATGGATATGGCATAAGGAACTATCATATGGAGTGAGCATCTCGATTAACTATTTAACTTTTCATATGATTGTCATTTTTGGGTAACAGATATGGATGGCTATTCGAGTTAATTGGTTGGTTTAATTTATATAATCCTTAAAAAACAGCGCTCAAATTTGTAACATTTTCCTTTAGTATATATATAATTATTATAAGGATCGCACCACAAGGATGAAATGCATCTTGCGAAGGGGGCGCACACATAAATCTCACCTTATATACACATGCACGAGCGTACACAACTAGATTGGTTAGAACAATAATGTAGTAACTCTTTAGAAAAACTATTTATAGGTGTGGGTGATGCCCCTAGTTGTTATTACAATATAACTAGTTATTGACCCAGGCGATGTCCCGAGGTTAATCTATATATTGCATTACATTTTAGTTATTCAACATGGTTAATGTCATTTCTTTCTTTTTTTCCCAGTTGTTTACGGGTGTTCATAACCGGTTGCCTAGTTATTCGGGTACCCGGGTATGCGATTAACATAATACTACGTGGGTGCCAGTACCGTATTTGCGGGTAGCTAGGAAAATAGCCCATGGCTCGACCCTGAATAACCGGGTGCCCGCAAAAGTATCATATCTTTTTTTCTATGAAAAAGAAATCATTGGGAGAGTTATAAAAGAAGCTACTACTATGAGTGTCAACTGCCGAGCCATGTTGATTCTTCTTATTATTCATCTTTTCTTTCCCCTCGGAAAGTCACAAGCACAACAATATGGTATTGGGTAGCTAATAAGCTAACTCAATACATTTTCACAATTATTTCTTATAAGAGGAGATTGAATTTACTGTGAAAAAAGAAAGAGAAAAAATATACTCCGTCTGTTTTTTTTGGATGTAACATGTTGACTTTGGGTACTATTTATCCAATACACTTTAACCATTAATTGTTCTTTATACATAAGAAAACATATAGTCATGTGTGATCTTGTTTGATTCGTCAAGGTATACAATTTCCAAATATATTTTGTTTTATAATTCTTACCTTTATACAATTAGAGATATTATCGATCAAATTGTACCTCGACAAATGTGAAAGTCCAATGTTACATCTAAAAAAATGGAGAGAGTATAATGATGCGTTTTTCTGGGATACACGTGTAACTCAAAAGCAAGCCCATTAACCGACCCGATTCTTACATCCTTTTTCGAGTCGGGTACACGACCCATAAAAATGGAATTTCATATTTATTACCTTTTCGGGTATACATATCAACATGAGGATCAAACGTGTGGGGTCTCCTGAACATCCTTGGAGTAGTTACAATTTGGTTCTTAAATGGGAAGAAATGTAGTTTATAGCTTTAAATTATGATGGTTCGTCTGGATCTTTTGATGGGTATGGAGCAAGCAAATGAAGAGGGACTATTAGCAGTAGAAGAGTGCACTTTTGCTCCAGCAATGTTGACGGGCCACGTGAACTGTCAAGTATTATGGGGCCATACTTTTGAGAGACGATAATTGAATGTAATGTTGGTCTCCTCAATAATTATGGGGTATATTGTGGGATGTAATAAGTTACCATATCTTTAAATGCTTTTCTTAGATGTATATTATAGTTTTTCTTCTCCCCATAAAAACCAAAAGAAGATTGTAGATTAGTGGTTAGTATGTTTGTATCTCAAATGAGAGGTTGCGTGTTCGAGTCTTCACACATATATTTTTGTTGATTACTTTGTATCATTTGTTTGGGAGGGGGAGGTACATGTGACAGCATGATATTTGTTTGCTTTGAGTTTTAGATATATATATATATACATGTGTCGTTTGATATGTGTTAGTTATAGTTTGAGAATAGTTATCACAATGTGAGGTCAAGGACTACAAATTGGTCATTAAATATTCATAAATTAACTATTACTATATTGCTTGTGATATAAATAATTTGAGAATAGAATAATACTCCCTTTGTCCCATAATATAAGTCTTGTTTCTTTATAAGGTGTCCCAAAATATAAGTCATGTTTCCATTTTCAATCAATAATTATGCCCAAAATACCATCATGAAAATAATTTAATTCCCAAAATGTCCTCATAATTTCAGCTCCAAATGCACCATTATTATGTGTTAATGACAAGTGGGATCTTTTACCCCATTGAACTTCTCTACACATTAAAATGCAACATTAAATTAGGTGAGGAATCACTCTGGATCTTATTTCTTAAAGCATACAACTTCGCCGAGCCGACTAGCATCCTTTTTACTGCGCATTTATCATGACTTTGAATCAATGAGCCTCCCCCTTTTTCTCATTTTGTTTGAGGCGGGCCAAATAAAGAATGAAATGCATAATTAGGGGAAGGTACTATAAGAAAATGTGTGTTTGGGGTAAAGTCAGGCAAATTTTTAGGTTTCCTTGTTAGCGAAAGAGGAATGTTCAGTTTTTATTTTTTGTTGAAAAGAAAAAACCAATGAAAGTTTTTCCCAATAAAAATGAATCTACTTATCCAAATAAAACAAGATTTCACTTACCTTATCAGGATTTATATTATGGGACCGGGGGGAGTAGATTATTTGTTGCAAACTTATAACCATAACTCATATTCTACTTATCAGTTTCATATGGTGCTTTTAGGTTTCACCAACTAGTAATTTGAACTTATCTAAACACAAGCTTAGGGTGCATTATCTTCACCTTGAAAGAATATATAAATTTAAGGTATAATTTAAAAAGTTTTAATAACTCCCAATAAAATTAAAAAAGTTCAAATAAGTTTTATATACTTTATTTGTTTCTTAATAGATGCATCATATTGAGATTTTACACTATTTAGATTATAATTTTGACCATATTTAATTAATAATATGTAGAAATACATGTCGTTTTTTTAATTGTTATCGGATTTATATTAATGTATATTTTAAAAATATTTTCTCATAATTATATATATCAATGATTAAAGTTGTGTATTGACAAATGTGTTTAATCAATATGATGCAAAACAAAAAAGAATATTTATTTCAGTTCAATTTAGAGAAATTTATATCATGATGTATTATTTTCACCTTGAGTTTCCATTGATTATATTCAATAAGGCATTAATACTTCCTCTATTTTTTTTAATTGCACCACTAAAATTTTCAAGTTTTCCAAGATGATTATTTGAACGTCAATATCTCTAATTGCGTATAAGTAAAAATTATTAAAATTTAATATTTGGAATCCTTGCATTGATACTAACTAGAGGTGATCATGGATCGGGTCGGGCTTCGCCAAAAAAAAGTGACCCATTTCGGGCCAAAGTCGCGGGCCGAAATTCCCACGCCATAAGCCGCTAATTCGGATCGGGCCAAAAATAAGACTAATTTTACAAATTTAAGTTGTCCGACCGGGCTCGAACTACGGGTTGAAAACCCGCCCATTTTCAGGCTGGGTCGAGCCCACGGACCGGTCCCATGTTGATAACCTCTAAGACAAACCTAACAAGACCCTACCTGACTATATTTTATTATATTTGAGGGGTATATTTCTTGTTATATAATAATGCGAGATAGCTTAATAAATTTGTTGATGTATAGTACAAAAAATGAAATGATACAATTAGAAAAACAGCGAATGTATAAGGTGAAATCAGTGCAAATTAGTAGGTGCACACGTCCGTATGGTGAGAAGGTGCGCACGATGAATATCAAGTACTAGGTTATGAACCTAAAGACTAATACCAATGAACATATACTAACAGAGATGTACATATGTTCATTTGGCTTATTAGCCATGTACATGTGTTCATTTGACTTGTTATTCATGTACATTTGACTTGTTAGCCATGTACATGTGCGCACCCTACTCACTATACGGACGTGTGCACCATGTGCGGGTTGTGAAATCAGCGTATACAAACCACTATTTCTTCTCCAACCCCTGTGGAAAAAATCCAAACCTCCAAAAATGCTTCCCCATGTCTTCAATATCTTCCCGTCATCACCCCCTCCACAATTATCCCCTCCACCACCACCACCCCCTCCCCGAATCTTTCAGATGGCTGCCTATCTCCCCTAATAATAATGAGGATGTTTCTCGAGTGGTTCTTAAAGAGGGAGGTGGGGAACGATGCAGAGGAAAAGAATATTTTGATGAACATGGGGCTATGATTGGACCCCGCTTCGATGCTACCCATGTTAAGGACAATTGTGTTGGTAAAGTTGATGAATGTAAGGCTTTAGACGAGGAGCAATACCGACGGTCTATTGATAGCACAACTCCAACGACCCCTATAACGAGATGGGGTCACGATACCATGGGAAGAGGGAAGAGGGGAGAAAAACCCTCGCGAGGTAGAATTGATTTTGTGGCCACTCCGACATCTATGAACTTGCCCCAAAACAGGCAACGAAGTCGATCCTTGGGCACCCGGAAACGAGGGGGTGCTAAAGAGGATCATGTGGACTCCAAACTTGTTTAAGAGAATGAATATTCTATTTTGGAACGTAAGGGGTTTGGGTCGCCCGTCCTTTCTTACAAATTTCAAGTTATTGATGCAGCAACATATGCCTTCCTTGATAATTTTGGTTGAAACATGGGTAACTCGGGCCAGAACCGCGGATATTGTGCGAAGCTTAGGTTGGGACTCGTGGTATCTTGTGGAGCCTCTGGGGTTTACTGGGGGTATCCTTCTCTTGTGGAATTCTCACATGGTTGATTTCCAAGTTTTGGGAGAAGCGAGCCCCAAGGTGTGCATGGCGTGGTGGAGGTACGTAACCCTAAATCTTCTTTTTATTTTTTCAAAGAATATATGCTAGTCCTAAATTTAATATTCGTAAGTTGTTGTGGGAAGAGCTTATAAACATGTCGGGTAGTGTTAATGAACCATGGCTAGTATTAGGTGACTTCAATGATGTCTTGTACCAAAATGAAAAACTAGGGGGGAAAAAGATTTCACGCACGTGTTCGAACTTATATGCTAGCACTATGGATGATTGCAATTTGATTGACATTGGTTTTAATGGCCCAAAATTCACGTGGACAAATAAAAGGAAGAATAATCCCATTTATGAGCATTTGGATAGAGGGTGGGCCAATGTAGAGTGACTTAGCAAATATCCCGAGTCAAAATTATCTCATTTGCCTAGGATAACATCGGACCATTGCCCTATCCTAGTAAGCTTGGACAACAAAATCCCTAACATAGGTGATAAGCCGTTTCGGTTTGAACCTATGTGGACCTTGGACCATAGATTTCTAAATGTGGTGGATAATGCATGGCCGAAAGATGTGGGTATTCTTAGGGAAAAGATGGAGTGTACTAATGAGGCTTTGTTGGATTGGAATAAAAATGTCTTTGGTAATGTCTATGTTCGGAAAAGAAATATTTTAGCTCGTTTAAAAGGGACCCAAATTTATCTCCAGACTAAGCCTACTTCTGTGTATCATCAAAATCTTGAATCCGCCTTACAAGAGGAATTACTAGGCATTCTTGACCAAGAGGAGTTGCTTTGGAGAACAAAAAGTAGGGCGGAGAAAGTCACAGAGGGGGAACGTAATACAAGTTTCTTTCATAGGAGTGTAACTATTAGTAGGAAATCTAATCGTATTCTGTGCCTCAGGGACGATGTGGGGGTGGAAATCCATGAGCAAGATCAAATTAGGTGTCATATCCGGGATTTCTATCGCAATCTATATACGACTGACCATTCATCGTGTATGTATGTGAGTCATGGGAGAGCTGACCCTTCGGATTTGATAAGTATTGGTTCCCCTCCCTCTAGAGATGAGATTAGGAAGGCTCTCTTTAGTATGAAACCGTTAAAAGCTCCGTGTCCGGATGGTTTTCATCCTATCTTCTTCCAAAAATCTTGGAACATTGTTGGTAATGATATGTGTGGGACAATCCGAGATTGGTTTAGACAGGGCTCAATTCCCGAAATTCTATGTCGGCCCTAACTGCCTCATTCCTAAGCGGTCTTCCCCGAAACCATTAAGCAATACCGCCCTATCGCCCTATGTAATTCCATATATAAGTCGGTCACCAAAATCCTTGTGAATAGACTAAAACCTCTTATTCCTTCGTGGATTTCGCCAAATCAAAATAGTTTTATCAAGGGTAGGGGGCGGATATTAATGCGGTCGTGGCCTCGGAAGTTCTCCATTCCTTACATAAGAAAAAAGGGAGATGGGGTTAGTTTGCCCTTAAGATAGATCTCGGAAAAAGCTTATGATAGGGTTGAGTGGGGCTTTGTCGGGTCCCCGCCTCTTATCTTGCAATTTGGATAACCAGTCTGTTAATTTCATCATGAATTGTGTGTCCCAAGCATCCTCTGCTGTCCTTGTTAATGGTAGGAAAACCGAAGCTTTCAACCATTCCCGAGGTCTGCTCCAGGGAGATCCCATGTCTCCTTATCTTTTTAATATCTGCCTTGAGACTCTGTCAAAATCCATTCATGTGGCCTGTGAGAAGAAAGAGTGGACTCCTTTTTTGGGTGGGTAGAAGAAAGGTTCCTATATCTCATCTCGCTTCTTTGCCGATGACCTATTGTTGTTTGGTCGCGTTGATGAAGAAAACCTTTCTCGGTTCGTGACACTCTTTTATCTTTTGCAAAGTGTCGGGGCAAAAGATTAATGAATTAAAGAGCAAATTAATTTTTTCTCCTAATACCCCAGCTGAGAACAAGGAGCTATTTCAAGAGACAATCAATGTGAGGGAAAACGAAAATCTAGGGACCTATTTAGGATTGCCTTTATCACATAAGAGACCAACTATATCCCAGGTGCAATTTGTGGTTGATAAGGTGAGAGCAAAACTTGCTTTGTGGAAAACTAAATACTTGTCAAGTGCTGGAAGGTTGTGTTTAATCAAGTCCACGCTCTCAACCATCCCAGCCTATTACATGCAGGCCACCCTCCTCCCTTCGTCTATTCATAAGGACTTGGATAGTATATGTAATAATTTCCTTTGGGGGGTGTATACACAAATTTCGAGTCAAAATAATAAGACAAGAAACAAAGTAACAAAGAAATTATATTTCTATAAATGTATCGAGTACAATCTCTGTAAACAATTTATAACAAAAGTAAACTAAGTCCTCTGATTCTGTTCCGCAGCTGGAGAGTGACACGTGTTGATGTCAACCTGGATTTGAGTGTAGATGGACGTTTTGTCAACGTCAACCTGAGTTGGAGTGTGGGATGACGTTTTGTCAACGTCAACCTGAGTTTGAGTTTTGTTTGAGTGTATTCGAATAAGGGCTGACAAAAGCTTGAATCTCAGTTGAATGTGTTTGAGTGTATCTGAACAGTCGGCACGAATTTTATGTGCTTGTTGACTATTTGCAGAGAGAATTCCAAGAGAATTTTATGAGCTCTTAAGAATAATGATTTTCTAGTCCCCTCAACTGAAGGAGGTGGGGTCTATTTATAGGGAATGGAGATTCCTTCTTGGACTTGGTAGTTTATGGGCTTGGGCCCGTTTATGACTTGGAAGTCTTTTTACCTTTGCCATTTGACCATTTTATTCGGACTAGTAATATGGACTGGCCCAAATATTTTATAACCCAAATTATATTTATTTGATTTAATTTGGATATTTTATTTAGATGGGCTAAATTAATTAAAGTGAGCTAATTATATTTATTTTAGCTCAATAATAATCAATTTATTTTAATGCAGAACACTAATAAATTTTTAGTGTCTACAAGGGGATAATCAAGAAAGAAAGAAAATGCATTTGGTTAGAAAGGAGCAAACCTTTACACCTTTAAATCGAGGAGGCTTGGGTATTCGTGATCAGAGTACCGTCAACAAAGCTTATATGGCCAAACTAGGGTGGAAAGTCTCCCAAGCCCCTTCGAACTTGGCGCAAGAGTGTATTAAATCAAAATATGTGCATGAAAATAAGGTCACAAAATTCTCAAATGGGTCTAATACTTGGCGAAACATAGGAAAAGGTTGGCAGATTTTACAGGAGAATAGCTTCTGGAGTTTGGGGGAATGGTCACCAAATTCAGCTATGGCATGATAATTGGTTGGGCATTGGCTCTCTCCGTTCGCTTATCCATGGCCCTCTCACTGAAGAAGAAGGGGGTTGGAGGGTGAGCCATGTTGTTTATGAAGGAGAATGGAACCTCAGTAGAATTACCATAGACCTCCCCACCTCCCTTCGGGACCGAATTCTTAGTATTCCACCTCCTTCCGATGACAATCGAAATGATCTCCTTATTCCATCCTTTGTCACTTCAGGGGGTTTCTCCCTAGCTCAGGCCTATGATGCGCAGCTTTCCCTCCCTCTACTTAATCTGGATTGGATATGGAAACATTCTATGGAGCCCAAGCTGAAATTCTTTTTCTGGCTCCTGTGGAGAGATCGTATTCCTCATAAATGCCTACTCTTTTTGCGCCATATTGTCCCAAATTCTGTTTGCCCTAGATGTTTTTCCCATGCTGAAGATGCTCCTCATATAATTCGGGAGTGTTCGTTTTCTAAAGCTATTTGGTCAACTTGTGAAATGTCGATTCCTCCGGGTCTCTCTTTTAGGGAGTGGTTGCGGTGTAATCTTGAGAGTGATTTTGTTTTCAAAGGCATTCGATGGTCGGACCTATTCCCCTACTTATGTCACGAGGTGTGGAAAGATAGAAATGATTGTAGTTTGAAAGATTCTTCCCCATCCCCTACAACTACGATTATTTATAGGGCTAGTTGTCTAGCTTCTTTTAAGTCCCAAGTCTTAGGGTCGCCTTATGTCAGCACCTCGATAGTGCCATCTGAGGGACATAATCTTTTGGAGGATGACGCCGATGTAACTTATATCCATGTTGATGCATCCTTCTCGGGGATGGAAGACCATGTAGGATTGGGGGGGTGTCGTGAGAAATCACGGGGGCGATGGGTTGTGGGATTCATGTGTCGTACCTTTGCTTATGATTCCTTTATGTCGGAATTGCTGGCCATTAAAGTGGGGTTGCAAATTGCAAAAAATCACAACATCCATAATGCTAGCTTACTTTCGGATTGCTCACGTGCGATCAATCTCCTTTGTGATCATGATGGTTTTGCTGACAAATATATGAGTATTTTATGTGAGTGTAGAAAGCTATGGAAGGAGCTCCCGAATGTGAAGATTAAGCATTGCAACCGGACCCATAATAAGATTGCGGATATGCTAGCGAAGAAGTGCCGGAGTAGCACCAATAGTGCAAATGTAATTAGGATTTTCCCCTCTCCTCCTAGTTATTGTATGAACACTTACCTTGCGGAGTGCACGATCACCTAATTATAATATGCTACTAGTGAGTGTCCCGGGCGTTGCCCCGGGTTGTTACTTTTCGTAACTTTTTGTCAAGTGAGGAAAAAATTGACGTAATGACATGATAAGTAATTGCATGATTTTTGAAAAATAAACCCTTAAAAGTTTAGGGATGAAAGCAATAGCTTAACTTTCTACAAGGAATTGGAGTAAGTGTTTATGTCTATAATAATCTCTTGTTTATCATAAAAAGGTAAGGTATCTAACTACTTGTGGAAATCTTTTAATGAGATATAATTATAAGACCTTATGATATTTTATTTTAAAATACTAAACAATGGTTTTATGGTGGATTAATGGTTAAGCTTTCACTTTTCGTTTCAAAGGTCACGTGTTC
Source organism: Beta corolliflora (assembly GCA_947648045.1). Taxonomy (NCBI): domain Eukaryota; kingdom Viridiplantae; phylum Streptophyta; class Magnoliopsida; order Caryophyllales; family Amaranthaceae; genus Beta; species Beta corolliflora. The sequence continues at coordinate 100,676 of CANSZD010000431.1, forward strand.
GATACCTTGTAACTACACAACATTATTTTTTTAAATTGAGGGTTTTACTTGAAAATAAAGATTGCGTTAGAGTTTTAGAGGAGAGTTTCCACGCAAGACACAAACTTTCTGTGAACACCTTTTAATATATTAAGATAGATGTTACTGTTTTTCACCAAAAAAAAAAAAAAAGTCCAAATGAAAATACCGCACACTCTAATAGTCTAATTCAATCTCTATTTGACTATTTCTATGACTAGCACTGTAAAAGGTGTTCCATCTTTCCCGTGTTAGCTTATCTCTTACATAGTACTCTATTTCCATGGAAACTCAATAAAACCCAAAAATGCTCCATTCAACTTCAATGGCGGCAACGGCTATTATCCAGTTAACTCGGATTACGCGCCAAATTCCCGTTGCATCCTTCATTTTCACCCCATTTTCATCTCCTCTACTCCTCAACCCTTGCCGTATCTCTTTCCGCTCCAAGCGACCCCGCTGTCGTCGCCTTTCCACCAGGAATTTCACTGTATCTGCGTCTAGTTATGGCGGTGAGTTATCGCTTTCTCTCTCTCTCCTCCTTTTAATGTTTGAATTGAATGTTGGAATTATTTTGTTTCCTTGGTTGTCATTGAAGCATTTTCACAAACAGTTTGTGTTCATACTTGAATTCTCGAGTAGTTATCGAATTGCTGCAATGTAGTTAACAAATTCAGCTTTACCTCAGTGATTTTTGTTGAATTGGATATGTATTTTATGGTTTTGATTATTGAATTTGATTATTATTGTTAGAGCTTGTTGAGTCTTACATTCTGATTGCAGGCGACTATTCGTTGATGAAAAAGGCCTAATTCAGAACCGTTTCGAACATTTTTTGGTGGTATATTGAGCAAAAACTATAGTATATTTATTACATGAAGTAGTATATTTTATAAAAAGAAGTATATAATAACCTAACATATGGCCTGATTATAAGTCTATTATCACTATGATGTTTTTGATTTCAATATACTATTTTATTGATTAAATATACTACTCTTTTTGTTGGATATACTACTTTTTAAGATGATCTGAACAAAAAATTGTTCAAACAGTTTTGATTTGGGCAAAGCTCATTCTTCCATAGGCTGGTATCAAATTTGAATAATATTCAAGTTTGTCTTGACCTTGTATAGCTAGAATCAAACCCAATCATATCATAGCTTTACGTAGTTGAGATAAAGAGTGACTGATGACTGTTGACATACCTGTTTCCCCTGATTTCATTAATTCTAACTGGAAGTTCCTGTTGAAGCAGCTGATGAAATATACGATGTTATTGTTGTTGGAGGTGGACATGCTGGATGTGAAGCTGCTCTTGCTTCTGCTCGTTTAGGGGCAAAAACTCTTCTTCTCACGCTTAACATTGACAGAATCGCATGGCAGGTAAATGTTTTTTTTATGTAAGGTCAAGGTGTAAAGAAAATAACGTGCTCAGTATATATGGCCCATTTTAATTTCCGACTTAGCATTTTGTTAGTTTTCGAGTCAAGTCTGTATGATTGAGCCTTGAAAGTAGCCAGATTGTTGAATCTATGATTTGAGATTGGCTGTGGGATTAAAACCACATGCTGTCATATTACATGTACTTATTTTTGGTGAATGGATGTAATTCTAGGTTGTCATCAAAGTTCATTTTTTTTGCATTACGTTTGCGGTGCATGCTCTGCTTACACTTAACGCATGAAGAAGTAAAGAGATAATTAGATAGGTGTAGAGTGTACCTAATTTAAAAGTTTGATGCAAATTGGACTGAAACGTGATTTCAATTGAGGACGTTGCTGGCATCCATGTCTATGCATTGATTATGAAGATGTGTATGCCTATTTTAGCCTTTCCACTTCAGACTATATTAGCCTTGTAGTTTACTCTCTGTTCACTTTTCTTCAGTCTACTATTATTGTCTTGGTCAGCAGTAAAGTTAAATAAGAATTTGGATGCAGCCTTGCAATCCGGCAGTTGGCGGACCTGCAAAATCACAACTTGTACATGAAGTGGATGCTCTTGGTGGTGAGATAGGGAAAATTGCTGATAGGTAATGTTCGTTTTGATTGAAGAAATTGAGGTCCGGGAAGGTGGAAACACCATTCACCAGACAACTTTTTGTGATTTGTACTTAAGAAATGAACTAAAAAAAGCAGTTTACTGGACGACATGACCATGACTGTGCATCTTCTGCTAATTTCAGCCTATATAAAATTCAATGATTCTCTATATCAGAACGAGTTGAGCTGTAGTCACACTGTCACAGCTTGATTTTGGATAGCCTGTTGAGTTATATCATTTAACTTTTAATGAATCTGATATAGTCTGTTTTGATGCTATGGCTGTGCTTTTGAAGGAAATTATGTGTGAGATATCTGCCCATAGCCCTATACATTCATATTCTGTAAAGTTTTTCCTTGTAAATAACTTTGTGACTCTTCTATGTTAGGTGCTATATTCAAAAGCGTGTTCTTAACACATCCAGGGGTCCAGCTGTTCGAGCATTACGTGCACAAACCGATAAGAGGGAGTATGCTATGCAGATGAGGACTGTTGTTGAAAAGTACGTTTCTACTACTTAGCTATTCTGCAGTGACTCTATTTGTTGCCAGCGTGTGATGAGTGATGACAATTGAGAACTTTGTTTTTTGGCCGTCTAAGTTAGCTATTAAGTTATTTTTTGATATGCCTCTTTTCCTCTATTTGGTATTATTCTTTTTTTTTTTCAACAAGCCTAGGCTGTCATCCTTTTGTTGAGATGTTGTCACTTTGCTTCATTAAAGTCTTGTCTTCCGAAAGAAAATGCAGTTCAAGGAGCTGTTTAATTCTCCTCCACCGTCCATTTTGTTCGAGATAATGTATTTTGTTTTGTCATATTTTGTCATGTTAATTAGCGAGTGTGCAACAATTTTGAACACTTTTCTGTGAGGCTAGATAGGAAATAATGCTTTTTAATGATATACTAAAAGCATTTGAAGATTTCGCTCTAATTTATGAGTAATATGCACATTTCACTTGAACAATATATATGTGTGTTTGTCTTTTGTATTCTTCCACATGCTAATTTCTGTACTTGATCTATTTCGCAGCACAAATAACCTTTCAATAAGAGAGGCTACAGTGACAGATATCATTATCGGGAAGAATGATAATATTGAAGGTGTTCGGACTTTCTTTGGAATGGATTTTTATGCACCTTCTGTTGTTCTTACAACTGGGACATTCATGAGTGGCAAAATATGGGTTGGCAGAACCTCTATGGATGCTGGAAGAGCTGGAGAGTCCGCGTCCCATGGAATCACTGAAAATCTTCAACGTCTAGGATTTGAAACTGATAGATTAAAAACGGGGACTCCTGCGCGTGTGGACATTCGTAGTGTAGATTTTTCCAAATTGGAACCTCAACATGGAGATGAAGAGGTCCTGTGCTTAAATCTTATGTGTACGTTAACTGTTAAGTTTTGTGAAAATTTATAGTCCAACTTCCGGGTTTGGGTGGAAGTTCTGTTTTGTATCACATCATGTATTTACAAATATTGGCGAAGTCCACTTTCATGGTTTTTGGTTCACTTGTATGTGAAGATATTCTGACCCCGAAATGCTGATTGAGCAGGTTGGCTGGTTTACCTTTGACCCTGAACTTCATATTGAAAGGGAACAGATGTGCTGCTATCTGACACGTACGACAAAGAGCACGCACACGCTGATTAAGGAAAACTTGCATGAAACTCCAACATATGGTGGGTGGGTTGAAGCTAAAGGACCTAGATATTGCCCTTCCATTGAGGATAAGGTAAGCTTTACACCTTATCAATATCATGCGAACTGAATTCTTTTTGTTCCAACCCCCCCTTTTGTCAATCTAGTCTGAAATGAGAAAAGAAAAGAGCCAGCAAGTAGCTAGTTTCTTAAGAGATGGAGGTTCTCTAGAGCCTGTTGAGGAATTGCAGAGCAACATGTTTCAGTTAGTCTGTAGGAAGATTGTCTCAGATCCTAAGCACTAATGTATCCACATGAAAATCTTTGTCTTCACCTTCACCTTCACCTTCTTTTTGTATATGTGTGTTGGAACTTTAATATCTCAAGCTCTTAAGCCTAAGTAAGTCTGGCCTGCTGGTAAGCTTGCGACTGATATGATCAGATTTGCTGAGAATGCTGGAATGGAGATTGTGACATCGTGTATTAGGATGCAGGGGTGAATTGAGTTATAAATTGAGGAATTACCCTAAAGTGATGAGAGATAAAGAGATTAGCCGAGCCACATTGTCTGCAAGACTGCAAGTACAAGAATTGGAGACGCCTTCAAGGTCTATCTAGTCAAAGTACTTGTTAGTTGTTACTTTGTTCATCTTTTTTGAAATACGTTGCTGTCACGTCAACATATATGATACTGTTTTGGGATATCTTAACAAGAAATACTAGAGTTTGTGGGATGCTGAAGCAGAAATCCCTTTGAAGAAAGGTAGGGTGCTTGTAGCAAGGGAAGTCACTAGAACCAATTATCGATTGCACACTCTTGTGCTCCATTATCTTTTATTTACTATATACTAGGATCTTTGCAAATCTAATTCTATACCGTAGCAACCCAGTGCCTGTTTCTAGTTTCCTATTTATATGGAGGGTGATTGGGCCATTGGGGGCTGGGCCACAGGTGAACTCAGGGTTACCCCTGCGGAGTGGCTTATTCTGTGTTATCATTTCCTGTTGAGCACTGTTTCTGTGAAGACCTTGCATCTCTTATTCTCTTGAAAGCTCTTTGTATCTTATCCTCTTTGTTGCTTCAGATTGTCAGATTCCAAGATAAGGAATCCCATCAAATTTTTCTCGAACCAGAGGGACGAACTGTGCCTGAGCTTTATGTACAGGTATTCTGCAACTTTGTTGTTCTTTGATTGCTTTAGAATTCTTGTGCTTAGTTAATGGCATCCGCAGCTGTCGGGAGGTTATTCCTGTATAATGTATATTGTGCAAGTTTAAAATCATATTTTTTTCATCTTTTATTTTTCTTTGTTCAACTTTTCTAATTTTGATTGGTAATAAATTTCTACTTTTACCCTGAATTTGATAGTATATCTTCAAATAATTTTTTTTTGCAGGGATTCTCAACTGGTTTACCTGAGAGACTGCAGCTACCACTGCTGCGAACATTACCTGGACTTGAAAACTGTACCATGTTGAGGCCAGCTTATGCTGTGGAATATGACTACTTGCCTGCTCATCAATGCTCTAGATCTCTGATGACCAAGAAAATTCAAGGTCTTTTCTTCTCTGGTCAGATAAACGGAACAACTGGCTACGAGGAAGCTGCTGCACAGGTTTATCTTTTTTCCCTTCTCTTGCTCCTTTCTTTCTTCCCTATTTTGGGGTTGAACGAAAACAAACCATTACTAATGATCGAGAGTAGACGAATATCCATCGATATAGAGCCCTCCAGGCCCTGTCAGAAAAGAGGCTCTCCTGAAAGTAGCAGTAGGCATGAGCAGGATGACTTAAAAGCTAAGAAAAATCTCTATATATAGTAAACAGATCAGGATTTATAGAAATCATTCATGTATTTCTCTGATACAAGTATACTAAAATTAAGCATGGATCATGCTTTGCTTAACCTTCAAATTGTACGGTACTTGTGAAACATGGGTAACCAGCAGAATAAATCCATTATCCCATAACTGAGCTGCATCTTGTTTGCCTCTTCTGTAGGGAATCATATCTGGAGTTAATGCTGCAAGGAATGCTGATGGTAAATCTCTTATCGTTCTTGAGAGAGAAAGCAGCTACATTGGCACTTTGATTGATGACTTGGTCACCAAGGATCTTCGAGAACCTTATCGAATGTTAACAAGGTACTGAAATGTGAGATTTTATGGGCTTAATAATATTAGTCTCTAGAAGTACCAAAAGAGTAATGGGCTTTTCTCCTTGTTTTCTTTTTTCATGCTCCTGCTAGTCGTTCAGAACACCGTTTGCTTCTTCGTGCTGATAACGCTGATAGTCGTCTGACACCTCTTGGCTATGAACTTGGTTTGATCGATGATAGGCGTTGGAATCTTTACCAAGATAAGCAATCGCGAATTTCAGAGGAGAAGAAACGGCTGAAAAGTGTCAGGATATCAGGTTTAGTTCTTCATCTTTCTTCTATATTAACTCTTTCTTGAGGGCAGGAATTTGTGGGCTGGAGAAGGGCATTAGTCAAAGTTTTACTCTTGAGATTCTCCTGAAGTTTTTTAATCTTTGTGATTTGTCTTGCTGTATGGAAGTTTCTGAAAGCATCTGTGTACCTCTAGGCTCTAGCTGTCTGACACTCTGACCGGCTATGTGAAAAAGGCATGCTTCATTGGAGATATTATAAGAGGACTTTAACATATTGAATTAAAATCGACTACCCTTTGTTTTGATGCAACAATGACTGGATTTGTTCTTCAATACTGTAGTGTTGGTTGTTTTTTGCTTGTCTGTCATTGATAGAGATAAGACTCTTTGGTCTACTCTTTTTATTGACCATTTTCTGTTTCTGATTTGACATCTTTTTTTTCTTTTTTTCCTATGCTGACTTTAAAACATTAAGCATATTACTCCCTCCGTCTTCTTTTAGTTGCTACATTTTGCCATTTTCGGGTGTCTCAATTTACTTGCTACATTTGCTAAACATTTCTACTCTTAATACGTGGTACCCACATATTATTTACCTCTATACCCTTATTTTTGTCTTCATTGCACAAAAAGACAACTACTTAATGCTTAATTGCTCTACTTTTCAATGGTCCCCACATGTTTCCTTGACAATTATGCAAAAGTAGATGTAGCAACTAAAAAAAGACTGAGGGAGTAATATAGAAACGGTGCAAACTTGGTTGAACAAAGAAGTGAAATTCCCGAGTGTCTTTTAATTTTCTGATCCTCTTTTTTCAAAGTACTTGTAGGTGGTGATCTGGCTGATGATGTTACTCTATTATCTGGTCAACCAGTGAAGGATTCATCAACGCTGGAGAGTCTTCTTAAAAAACCACATGTAGAGTATAAAATTCTGGACAAGCATGGTTTTGGAAATAAGTGCTTATCCAAAATGGAGAAAGAATGTTTAGAAATTGATATCAAATATGAGGGCTTCATTATCAGACAACAACGGCAGCTGCAACAGGTTAGTTTCATGGGTGCTATTGGCATGTGGCCATGCGCGTCTTATAATAGTTGTATCTTCAACATCATGCTCATGTGTCTTATTCATATGTTCCTATATAGATTTGATCTTTGCTCCATTTATAGATGGTTCATCAACAACACAGACCACTTCCAGAGAATCTAGATTATAACTCAATGACTACTTTGTCTAGGGAGGCACGAGAGAAACTCTCCAAGGTACATATACTCTCTTATATGTAAAATCTGTGGCATCTGAGAGGGGAGTGATTTGATCTTTTGAATTCTTTTATAAATTATAACATCACTTCTCTGATGATTATGTGAAAATTTGAAACTTGGTGAGATGCTATTCTTTGTGGCCCTTGTATTTAGAATCGAGCTTATATCATTCCTACGAAACCTGGCAAAGCCCATGTTTTGTGCTGTTTCTTGTACCATTACAATCCTACAGGATCAGCTTCATCTTGTAGCATGCAATAGAATAGGGTATAGCATAATGATTATATTCTTTGTTTCAAATTCAATGGCAAGTGATTTGCCTTGGCTGCTTGGCATAGTTCAAAGGTTTATAATGTGAAGTACATGAATCTATTGAAGTAACAGATGTTCTGAGTAGTCAGTTGCATATCAGCACCCTCACATTTTTTACAGTAACTTTTAGGTTATATAATACCCACTGTACCATGTTATATTCTGGAAGTTGATGTGAGATTAATTTAGTTTTGTGAAGTCTTTCCAATGTTGGGGGCTGAGGAGCCTCCCATAGCTCCATTATAATAGGCTGAAGGCAGGGACTAGTAGTACTTAGGTCGGCAGATTTTGAAGTTAGAACTGCATCATTGGCCCAAAGGCAATAGGGTCCTCAACCCTTAAAAATCCTTTTTCTTCACAGAAATGAGGAAAAAACAAATCACACATGCTCACAAGACGAAGCAGCCATCCGTAGAATTTAATCATGGGATGGTATAAGGAAACGGAATGTGCTCTGAGTATGCATTATTGAGCTTGTCCCATGGACCTAATTCCTTGGTTGAGAGGTTTTATTTGACCTGCTTATTCTTTACCCATTTACAATTACGAATTCGTTATTATCGTCCTTGGAATATTTCCAAGGTGCTACAATTGTATGTTGTTCTGTATTCTCGTTCTTCATCAGTTGAGGGGGGGATTTCTTGGTGCTCATCTATGAAAGGGGATAGTGGATAGCCCTCCCCTGTCCTGAAGACCTGCCACTTGCATGCCAATGGGATTTGATTGCAAGTATTTGAGCTTAAACGAGGAATGCCAAAGCATTGAGCATTGGGGTTGAATGTGATGTTTGTGTCTTGTCTAATACTTCCATGCAGGATGCAATGATACTAATCCTTATATTCAGCAGCCAATCTTGTGACTTTTTTTGAGGCACGTGTCTAAATGTAGCTTCACTTTTTTTTGCAGGTAAGGCCACAGACCATTGGCCAAGCAAGCAGAGTTGGCGGGGTAAGCCCAGCTGATATCACTGCTCTCCTGATCATCCTGGAAACTAACCGAAGGCAAGTCCAAGAACAAAAAGGCGCCAATTGATGTCTTCTGTTTTGGTCGAGTCAGAGAAGGAAGTTTCTGAGTCTTCAGTGGCAGAGGCAATCAGCACTTAGTATGTGTACTGATATGTCGGAAATGTGACTAGAAATTTATTCATGTGCGCAGAAGCCCATGCCACAACGTTTTAGTGTAGTGTGGGTCAGTGGGTCACATGATAAACTACTCTGATTCCCGTGTGTTGGACTGTTGGAGATCTGTGCCTCATGATGGAAGTTTTCTGGGTCTTCATTTTTCAAAGCAACTGGCTTTGATCAGAGTGTTTCAGCACCATCGGAAAGACACGAGAAGTTAAAGCTCAAAAGAAAGGTGATATATCTGAACTCGAAACCCAGAATTAATTATGCAGTTGCCATTTTTGTGAATCAACTCAGTTTTGATACTAGCATGACATGTCCATTTAAAGCTTAAGGACTTACCGAGATAAATTAGTATATCATTTTTTCTTAAACATTGTAAATATGATATATTCCTTCAGTACTATTAATTTTCTGAAGTGTTAAAAGGCTCCTCTTTTCTATTGTTCACTGCTTCTCTATATATAATATACTAGTATATTTTTTTTTTGAGGGGTGTGGGATGGCAGTTGATTGGGCCCAGTAAGGCTAGTGGGGTCAGGCATGTTGCCAAACTGGGGGCTGAATCTCCAATAAAAAATTGGAAATCGGAAACTGCTGATTCCATGATGCCTAGTAGAAATAGTTGGCACAAACTCAAAACTCGTGTTTTAACCAAGTCATTAGTCAACTGTAGCTTTAGTTTGATTGATTGGCTAATCTCTTCATGATCTCACCAATTTATGCCCATATCGTGTTTCCATGTACCCTATCAACCTAACAATCTCCCGGCCATTAATTACTCAATCCCTCCCCTTTCTCTCTCCAACCCCTTCTCCCTTCTTTCGTTTCATCTCGTGTGCAAGGACATTGATGATGGACAATAATGTAGTTTCCATTGCTCACCTCTTCTCATAAAGTCTGATTTCTTTTCTTTTCCTCGTCCTTTGAAATTTCCGATCAATGGCGGTACCAGAGAATTCAAAGTTAGGGGTTTGTTATATATGGCTCATCTCTTTCATCCTTTTCGTCTTCACAGTCTCAGGTGCCATCTTCTTGCTGATGTACATGATCCAGCCTACATCCCCCACCAATTCTTTGTACCCTGTTATCGGTGTGTCTCTCATTAGCTTCCCTTGGTTCTTTTGGCTCCTCACAATCCTTTATCGGATTGTGTCACGTGCTTGTGGGTTTCGGATGAGTTGTTTTGGTTCCTATGGTGCTGATCACCCTGATGATCGTGTTCCTTCTGGTGGGCCGGCCATCAACAACAATGGTGGTGGAGGTGGTGGTGGTAGTCCTGTTCATAATGCTAGTATAGCCACTACTAATGGTATTGGTGAAGTCGAGAATGGCGGTAATGGTGATTTAGAAAATGGGAATGGGAACGGGAACGGGAACGGGAACGGGAACGGGAATGGGAATGGGAACAGGATGTCTGCGGTGGGATCGCAGCCAGGAAGTCCAAGGCGGGTTCATTTCGGAGGGGTAGTAATATTAGGTGAGGATGATGGTGTTACTCATGAAAACCAGGGAAACCCAAAATCAATGTCATCACCAAGATCATCGTCATCATCATCGTCATCGGAAAATTGTAATGAGAGTGAAATGCCTCTGAGATTTTCTATGGCCTCTTGAATCTTGATCTAGGCAGGTCAGAGAATGATATAGTTCATACGATTGGTATCTGACAAATCAGTCAAATTGGTCGCTAATACATTTGAGGATTTGAGGCTAAAAAGGACTCGAACACCTTTTTGGCTTTTTCTGATGGCAGAAGGAGCATATTCTCTTCGTCTTCTGAGTTGCTAGATTTTCTAGCCAAAACAGAGAATTGAATTTAGAACAGTTGAGGGGATGGGAAGGATGGAGATTTCGGATTTAGGAACGGGAATTCTGAAAATTTATATCGTTGTATAGAAGATGTGTAAGTTGATTATGGCTCATAGTAAATATATTGTTTGTATTCCTAAATTTTTGATAGATATACCAGAGATGAGTTCTAAATTCTGACGCGATAGACAAACTATTGTTATTATATAGGGATATTATCTCAGATAACCCTGACTTATAGGCCTTTTTTCAATATAACCCCGACTTTGACAGGCCTGTCTCCGATAACCCTGAACTTGATTTTTGTCATTAAACTGGACGGAATTTGTCACGCCGTTAACTAGACCCTAACTGGGTTTGACTTTTGCTGAATTCATCTCTTTCTATCTCTTGTTCTTCATCTCCTCTCTCTTGTTCTTCATCTCTTCTAGATCATCACATCTTCCAAAGTAATGGTACATTCACCCCATGTAAACACAAATGTGTTAGTTTCAGTCCGCCATTTTTCAGCTAACCCCATAATTAACTCACATTATCCCTCATTAAACAGTAAGTTGAGGCTTTAATTGCATAAAAAATCCCAACTTTTTTCCAAGTAGATTCATGGATTTGCTGTAAATTACCAACCCATAAGTGCCAATTTTCTTGGGGTATTGGCCTTCCTTTGAAAGCAACCCTCTTTTTGAAGTGTTTGATGTTGAGTTTTGAGGAGAGAGACTGAAATGGGTGTTTGGGAAGAATTTGATTTATGGGGTCTAAAGTTGATTTAAGGAAATGGGCCATTTTTAGTTCTGGAATTTTACCACCATTTGAGGGAATCATGAGCTCTTCTCTCTCTTCAATCATTCTAGTATTTTCTTCCTGTGTTGCCATTGATGAACAAGCAAGCTAGCAGCTATGGATTTTTTGCGCCATCTCTTTCCTCTCACTCTCTCACTCCTCTCCATCTATTTCCTCTCACTCTGTCTCACTCCTCTCTCATTCTTTCGCATCTCACTTCGCATTCAAACAACCGACCATCTCATCTGGCCATCGATCCATCGGACGCGTTAAACCGGGCCATCTCAACGCCTCAATACGACGAAGGAGAAAGCGGTAGTTTCGGCCGTCGATCGACCAATCCTTCGGACTCGCTTTCGTCGCCGTCGTCGTCAACAACAATCATCGAATCCTCGCCGGATCGTCGCCGTCAGTCGTCAACAACAAACATCGAATCCTTGGCTCGAGTTTCAGATCTCGGCGTCGAATTCGGCGTTGCACCACCACCACTTGAAGGCGATGAACCACCACCCATTTGCTGCTGCTGCACAATTAGTGCCGGAGAAAATCTTGGAGGTGGACTTGCTTTATTTTCCATTGAATTTGGTAGTGTCGCCATTGAATTTCCACTTCTTTCCCTCTCTCCTTTCGCTGCCTTCGCCGTAATTCAACAATTTAACAAGAAAAACCCAAGTTCAAATTTACAAGGAAAAAACCCCTTTTGGAGATCACAACGCAAGACTTGAATTCGGAAATTTTGATTGAAATTTTGAGGCAATTTAAACCTCACTGTTTACTTCATCGAGTTTGATTCATTTAGAAGCCAAGAATTCAGAAGAATTGATTGATCTAGAAGAGATGAAGAACAAGAGAGAGAAGAGATGAAGAACAAGAGAGAGAAAGAGATGAATTCATCAAAAGTCAAACCCAGGTTAGGGGTCTAGTTAACGGCGTGACAAATTGGCCCAGGTTTAATGAAAAATCAAGTTCGGGGTTATCGGAGATAGGCCGCATAAAAATCGAGGTTATATTGGAAAAGGCCTATAAGTCAGGGTTATCTGAGATAATATCCCTATTATATAAGGTATATAATTTTCAGTAATTTCTTATACTAGTAATTTTTTTGATGTGTTATTATATAGGGTGTTCTCTTTAACTTATTTTTCTAAATCTATATTGATTATTTCAAACTTATATACGAAGTATATATTTTTTGAATTATTTGAACTTTTCTTAAATTTTATTAACTTTTGAGAACTTCATAAAATTTTCTTAATCTTTCTGAACTTTTTTTGAAAATGAGTCAAATTAACTTGAAGAGAACAAATCTTCACTAGAATAGGAGGATTATATAAAAGTGACTTGTAACTTTTGTTGTATTATCAAGTTTTAATTTTTACTAGTCCTGGATTGTGAAAATTCTTAGTGGTCGTATTTGATAGGACCATTTGAAAATCAAACTCCAGTTTAGATTAGGCAACTCAGTTGATTTTCATATAAGTTTAGATATAACTACAGCCATCATTAAATTCAATGAAAAGCCTCAACTTCATAATTGTTGATTAATGATAATAAATTTAATGTTAAACCTCATCATAAATCTTGATTCGGTCTATGTTATGAGAGAATAAAGGCTTAATGAAAGGCCTCGACTTTAGATTTATTAACTACTCCAAGTTTATCCTAAAATTGTTTTGTAGTAGCAATTGCCCGGGGGGGAGGAGGGGGGGTTGTTTAATGTTCAGTGGCAAATTGGCAATTTTAATCATCCATTTACGGTTTACCCTTGTTGGCCTTATCAAAGAGAAAATGCATGGGGTGTGACCGTGTGAGACTGTGAGGTGACTGGTGAGGACAAGTTAAGGCCTTAAGGGAGTACCAACAGTTTACTGAATAGCCAAACTCTTAATGTTTAAACTTTAACTAGATGGCCTTCATTCTTTAATACTACGGTTTTTTCACCATATACCCCCGACAAATTGAAAAATTCACCATATACCCTTAATGTTTCAGATATGCACCATATACCCCTGACTTTTCAAAATTGTTCACCAAATGCCCTTTTTGGTAACGGACGTTAAGTCACCGTTAGTATGGTTAATACTATGCCTTTTTTTTACGACATCAAGAAAATTTGCATTACTATGCCAAAAGATGTAGAAACCGAAATCAAGGTTTCATACTTTCATTCAGAGAGAATTTTACAGTGAGTTTGAAGAAAGAAGAAGAAAATAAAATCAGTTATTCAGCTCAACTAACTATCTTACAAGAGCTAAAATATTTCTATTTATACTAACTAAACAAACTACTATTGCTGAGTAGGATAATGCATAATTACAAAGTATACAAATAAAGCTTATACTCCCCCTTCAAGCTGGACTTGGGAAACAAGACCAAGCTTGGAACAAATCAAATGATGTTGAGGAGAAGGAAGAGATTTGGTGAGTAAGTCAGCCAATTGAGCTGGTGACATGAGCAGTTTCAAGGAAGCTTGCCTCTACTTGTTCCCTTACATAATGCATATCCCTCTTGAGATGCTTGGTTTTCTCATGAAATTTGGGATTTTGAGCAAGATGTTCAGCTGAAGTATTGTCACAATACATAGTAATAGGGAGTTGTGGAGTGACTTGAAGATCTTCTAATAAACCATGAAGCCAAACCAATTCACTAGTTGTGGATGACATGCTTTTGTATTCTGCTTCAGCAGAGGATTTGCTGACTGTGGTATGTTTCTTAGTCTTCTAGGAGACCAAGTTATTGCCAAGAAATACAGCATATGCACTTAATGATCTACTGCTAAACTGGCAAGCACTCCAGTCAGAGTCACTGTAAGCAGAGATATCAAGCTTGCTGTGTGCAGAGTAAAATAGACCATGATCCTTAGTACCTTGTAGATACTTTACAATATGTAGTGCAGCTCTCAAGTGAGGAACTCGAGGTTGGTGCATGAACTGACTAAGATGTTGCACAGGATAAGAAAGATCAGGCCTAGTAAGACCTAAGTATAGAAGTCTACCAACCAATCTTCTATACACATCAGGCTCATCAAGAATATTACCTATGTCAGTGGAAAACTTTAAACCAGTAGGTAAAGGAGCAGGAGAAGATTCACAACTTTCCATCCCACAATCAACAATAATGTCTTTGATATACTTTTTCTGAGATAAAAGGACACCATTTGAATTTCTGGAGATTTCAAACCCCAAAAAATAGCTAAGAGTGCCAAGATCCTTGATGGTGAAGACTTTATTAAGAGAGCCTTTGACATCATCAATTTGAGACATACTGGTGCCAGTAACTAACATGTCATCAACATAGACTAAGATAGCCAAAAATTGACCATCTAAAACTCTAGTAAACAAAGATTAATCTTGCTTAGATTGAATAAATCCTAAGCTTCTGAGGAACTTACTCAATTCCTTGTTCCATTGTCTAGAGGCTTGTTTTAGTCCATAAATGGACTTTTTCAGCTTGCAAACTTGACCAGCACAAGCCTTAGTATATCCTACAGGAGGAAGCATATACACCTCTTCATCCAGAATTCCATGTAAAAAAGCATTGTTCACATCAAGTTGACACAAAGGCCAACCATTAACAGTAGCCACAACAATCAGAACTCTTACAGTTGCTAGTTTTGCAACAGAGCAAAGGTTTGTGTAAAATCTTGGCCTTCAATTTCTTTGGTAACCAATAGCTACTAAACGAGCCTTATGTCTCTCAATGCTACCATCTGGATTCAATTTGGTTTTATATACCCATTTTGAACCAATGGCTTGTTTGGCGTCAGGAAGAGAGGTTAACTCCCAGGTTTCATTAGCCTCCAAGGCTGCTAGTTCTTTGTCCATGGCTACAATCCAATCAAGATTGTTTTTAGCTTGATTGTAAAATTTTGGTTCAAGAACAAGATGTGAATTAACTGCAAAAGAAGCAGATTCACTAGAAGAAGACTGTGGTTTGTGAGGAATATAAGTGAAACAAAATCTGTAAGTTTAGTGGAAGGTTTAATTTGTCCGTGAGATGTTCTTGTTATGATGGGTGGAGGATTAGGAATAGGAAGAGAGAGAGAATTAACTGGAGAAATAGACACAAGAGATGAAATATGATGAGAATCATGAGAAATAGAAGGACTAGTGTTTGGAGAATGAGAAGAATTGGACTTATTCAATGACATTGTATTTATTGACTGATTAAGAGAAGGAGAGGAATGTAATTGAGGACTCAAAGAATGATGTGTAGGACTATGATCAGAAGAATAATGAGTAGCAGGAAAAGAGCACTCTTCAGAGTTTGTACCAAAGTTAACAAGAGGAATAGAAATAGAAGAAGTAGAAGGATTGGAAGTGGTAGGATATGGAAAAATATTCTCAAAGAATATAACATCTCTAGATACAAAACTAGTGTGAGTGTTTAAATCATACAGTTTATATGCCTTTTGACCATATGGATACCCCAATAAAATACATTTTCTTGCTCTTGTATCAAACTTGTCTCTATGAGTGTTCATGTTATAAGCAAAACATAAACACCCAAACACTCTCAGATTACTATATGAAGGAGGTTTCTGAGACAAAATTTCATAAGGAGATTTCCAGTTCAACAGCTTGATATGAAGTTTGTTAATAATTTGAGTGGCAGTCAATAAACAGTCTCCCCAAAATTTCTTAGGAAGCCTAGCTTGAAATCTTAAAGCTCTAGCAACAACCAACAAATGCTTATGTTTCCTCTCAACTCGACCATTCTGTTGAGGCACATGAGGAACACTTCTTTGATGAATAATACCTCTTTCAGCAAACATCCTTAACATTCTTCCTTTATCAATTCAGTCCCATTATCAGATCTAGCACTCTTCACCTTAACATGAAACTGAGTTTCTACTAAAGCTAGAAAATCAGCAACAACTTAAGACACTTGAAGCTTATTATGTATCAAGAATGTCCAAACAACCCTACTATAGTCATCCATTATAGTAAGGAAATAAGATGCACCATTAAGAGCAACTACTCTATATGGACCCCACATGTCAATATGCACTAATGCAAAACAAGAAGTAGCCCTGCTATTACTGACAGAAAATGGCAACTTCTCTTGTTTACTATGTAGGCAAACAGAACAGTTGTATTCTTTCAATTCCTTGCAATTACAAATTGCTATATGTTGCATTTTAGATAATGAAACATGTCCTAAATGAGCATGAATCAACTCTAAAGTAGGTAGGTTCATCAACACATTTATTCTTAATGCTAGTAGCAGTTCTAGCAGGTAATACCTGAGCATCAACAACCAACTCAGTTACAACAACATTACAAGATGTTTTATTACTATGTACCTCAGGATTATTGATATGATTCAGACAATTGACATTGAAAAAGTACAAACCATTATACTTCTTCCCAACAGCAATGATATCCTTACTAGAATGGGCCTGAAAAACACAACCATCACTAGTGAATATTACTGCAATATCAGATGTCTTAACCAGTTGTCCTATAGACATCATATTGTGTTTAAACTTTAAACCCCTCTACCAGAAGCACATCATGAAGTATCAAGTCTTCACTTAAAACAACTTTGCCAATCATTTTCACCAATTTATGACTTCCATCAGGTAATCCTACTTTGATGGGTGTAGTCAACATTCTTTTATCAATTAACCTTGATTCATCAAATATCATGTGATCACAGGCACCAGAATCTATAATCCAATTATCATTATCATGTTGTTTAATCACTAAACATGAAAAGGATTGCAAGTCAATACCTGCAAAACTAGCAAAGCTGGATCCAGCTCCATTTGTGTCATCAGTTGGTTGCTTGCCTTTCATAGCACGCATCACTTGTTGACAAATAGCAACTAACATATCAGAGTTGATATTATCAACAGTATGTTGAGAGGAACCATAACCAGTGTTGATATCAAGAGGAGTCTCCTCATACTCAGTATGAACGTTTGCAGCAATTCTAATATTGCTGTTGTTGTGTGACATTCCACCTTTCTTCCCAGCCTTAATTGTGTTATACCAGTCAGGATATCCAATCAACTTGAAGCATTGATCCACTGAATGTCCACTATTTTTGCAATGATCATAAAATTTCTCCATTTTCTCCTTTTTCCAATCTCTTTTAGGTAGATTACAAAAATAAGGTTTCTGTTGTGCTTGTGTTCTCTGAAATCTTTGTGCAGCCATTGCACTACTTTCAGCACCAATCTCTACATTGCTAGCACTAACTTCCTTTTGTTTCTCAATTTGTTGAGCAATTGAGAATACACGATTGATAGAAGGAAGTGGATCCATAGACAAAACATTAGAAATAGTAGTGTTAAAACCACTATTCAAACCAAGAAGGAATTGCATCAATTTATATTCTGCTTCAAGATCTTGTAATTTCTTCATAAAATTGCAAGTACAAGAACTTAAAGCACCACAACTACAAACTGGCAACATCTTCAGACTTTGCAATTCGTCCCATAATTTCTTGATTTTGCCATAATATGCAACAATAGTCATGTTTTCCTGTTTTAAGCCATCAATTTCTTTCCTCAACTGATATATCAAAGGTCCATTAGATTGACCAAACCTCTCCTGATTCTCTCCATAATTCCACAGAATTCTCCATATAACCAAATGCATCAGCTAATTCCGAGTTCATAGAACTCAAAATCCAACTCATCACCATATAATCAGCTCTTTTCCACTTCTGAAAATCCTTACTCTTCTCATCAGGCATAGGTAAAGTTCCATTAATGAATCCTTCCTTATTTTTCGCAATTAAAGCACGACGCACATTTCTACTCCATCTTATAAAATTGCTTCTAGTAAAGATAACAGTAACTAAAGATGCAATAGGATTATCAGATGTAGATATGAATAGAGGATCTACATTACCTCAATTTCCTCCATTAGCATTACCTCCATTTTCGCCATTAGCCGAAACCTCAAAATCCGGAGCCATAATTCTTCAAGATTTTGATTGATGCGCAAATAACAAGATCGCAAAACAATCGAATCAAAGAAATTTTCCAGAAAAACAAGTAAATTCGCAATTCAAGCTTATCGCAAGAATTCGCAATTCAAGCTTATCGCAAGACTTCGCACAAATTCAAAATGATTTTTCAATCATTGATAAAATCTAAGAACAATAACCTCAATCTCATAAAAGAGATTCTGCTCTGATACCATGTAGAAACCGAAATCAAGGTTTCATACTTTCATTCGGAGAGAAATTTACAGTGAGTTTGAAGAAAGAAGAAGAAAAGAAAATCAGTTATTTAGCTCAACTAACTATCTTACAAGAGCTAAAATATCTCTATTTATACTAACTAAACAAACTACTATTGCTGACTAGGATAATGCATAATTACACAGTATATAAATAAAGCTTATAAAAGAGCCATCACATATATAAAGTGCATGTCTTTATATTTAAAATGTATGTTGAAATTGAAGTAACTATTAAATAATACACTGAAACAATCTCAAACGTGTTATGTCTCTCCGTAGAACTACAGTCTAGAAGAGACATTTGGATTTTGGAGTCCTCTCTCTTCTAATAAAAAAAGTGTGCACAGTTTCTTATCCTCTAATACCATTCACTAGAGGAAAAAAGCCCAAGGGCTGCGGTCAAAAGGGGCCCAAGGGCTGCGTTTTTTGACCACAGCCATTGGACTAGCAGCCCTTGGCATTTAGGAAGGGTCAGGTTGTTAACCATGACCCTTAACGCATTAAGGGCTGCGGTCAAGGCAAAAACCGCAGCCCTTGATGGGTTAAGGGCTGCGGTTTTGGCCCTTAACCGCAGCCCTTTACCCACCAAGGGAACAACCGCAGCCCTTAACGCATTAAGGGCTGCGGTCAAGGCAAAAACCGCAGCCCTTGATGGGTTAAGGGCTGCGGTTTTGGCCCTTAACTGCAGCCCTTTACCCACCAAGGGCTGCGGTTTTTGCCAGAACCGCAACCCTTGTTTTTTTTTTTTTTGCATTTTTTTGTCCTAAATGTTCCCAAACAGTTATATATATATATTAGTATCATAAATTATTTTTTTTACACAAATATAGAGAAAACAATAACTGAATTACATTAGTTTGAGGCTGCCCTCGAGTGTTCAAATTGCAATATATGAGCAGGATCACAAACACAAACTAGTATTACAACAACTCCACCAAGACTAGCATCCGGATCCCTCGAAAGCAACTTCTCTGGAGATGATAGAACCCGGCAAATAAAACCAAAATCGCTATAATTTGGAGGTGAACCGGGGGTGTAGCGGGGGTCTTCTTGGCCGGCGCTGGGGGGGGGGGTGTAAGCAGGGGGGGTGAGGGTGTAGCAAGGGGGGAAGCAGGGGGGAGCAGGGGGTCCGCCGGGCAGTGGGGGGGGGGGTGTAGCAGGGGGGCAAGGGTGAGGGTGTAGCAAGGGGGCAGCAGGGGAGCAGGGGGTGCCGGGCGGCTGGGGGGCTGGGGGGTGTAGCGGGGGGTGCCGGCCGGAGTGGTGGTCTTCTTGGGCGGTGGGGGGTGTAGCAGGGGGGAGGGGGTCTACTCGGGCGGGGGGGCCGGGGTGTAGCAGGGGGCGGGGTGTAGCAAGGGGGGCAAAGCAGGGGAGCAGGGGGCCGCTGGGCGAGGGGGGGGGTGGGGGTGTAGCGGGCGGCAGGGTGCGGGCAGGGGGTGCGGGGGGGGTGGGTGTCTTCTTTGGGCGGTGGGGTGGGGGGGGTGGGGGGTGTAGCAGGGGGCGGGTGCAGGGCGGCAGGGGGTGCGGGGTGGGGTGGGGGGTGTAGCAAGGGGGCAGGTAGAGATGGAAATATCCAGTGGATCACCCGACCATCCGCTCCACCCGGTTTATTAAGTGGGTGAAAAACCCGGTTTAAACGGATGATAGCCGGGTGACGGGTGCGGGTCGGGTTCGGGTGATATTTTTTCATCCATCACCCGACCCACCACCCGTTTACCACCCGACCCGTCACCCGTTTAAAGTTAAAAAAATATAAAATTTTTATTTTTGGCTTTTTCATTTTTACATGTTCATTAATCCACTGTCAAAACCCGGTCCAAAGGCCCAAACTAAGCAAGTGAACCCTAGCAGGCAGCAGCCTCCTCTCAATTCTTCTCACTCTCATCTCAGTTCTCACTCTTATCTCACTCTCTCCTGCTTTCATCAGTGTCGGTTGCCGCTGCTTTACCCGAGCTTCCTTCTCAAACCTGCTGTTATGAAGCTTACATTGCAATCTAATGTTCTGCAGCATGCCAAAGCAAAATCAGTTGTGAAATTAGCCAAATTAGTAAACCTGCCATCAGTAGCACTATCTTGTGGGTTATTCGGAAGAAACCATGAAGTTTATTATCCAAAACCTCTTCTAAATCTGTGGATAACACAACAAAATGTCAGCTTCTTCTGCATTAGATTCCGTGACATGGGAAGAAATTGACCTTGCTGAAAGGTAATACTTTCTACTCAATTTTCATCATCAGTTTCGTTTTTTGTTCACTGTTTTAGGGCTTTTTTTTTTACTAACATAATTAAACACAAATTCATTTTGTTAACATAACATCTATATTCATATAGAAATTTTGACAAAATTGCAAAAAATTCAAGCTACTCCACTAACATAGTTCATCCGAATATCACCCGATCCATCCGTTTCACCCGTGGGTGATGGATGGATGGATTCGGGTGGATGTTTGATCGGGTGGTGGATGGATCGGGTGGGGTGGATGGAGGCGGGTGATGGATGCGGGTGATGGTCCACCCGCCCCGAACCCGACCCATTTCCATCTCTAGGGGCAGGGCTTAAAACGATGACTAAATGCTAGAACTTTGGCTTAAAACGAATAGCGTGAGTGTTGTAGCATGAAACTTTTGATACACAAAAAGTACACAGAAAAAGAAAAGAAGAGAAAGAATAGACTAAAGGTCATGATGTCAATTTGTCAATATCAGATAATAATTGTAATACTTTGGTATTCAACAAGTAAAGTGTAGCTAAAACAACAAATTCTTTTGAATGTATGTCTAATAGAACTTATAAAAATTCAACCTATAAAGTAATAGGCAAAAGAAGAAAAAAATAATGACGATTACTGAAGAATGATGGAGAAATGTAATGTGTAAAAAATATATCAATATGCAGCTAATCTTTTTAAAGTCTAAAAAACAACCACTTAATCATGGATCAAACAATTAAAGCCCTAAAACAATCACTTAGATGCATATTAGGCCAAGAAATCCCACAAATATCAATAACTAACTAAATTCACCAACTTTAAGCATGAAGCAAGCAATAACGGCCAAAAATAATTGAACAAAACCAGCACCATGATCCCAAAAGGGGCTACAATGCCCATACTAATTCCTCGAACAATCATCTTCAACTAAGGGGGAAAAGGAGATAAATAAGGTTCATCCTCGAACAATCAACTTCGGATAATAGGGTTCTAATTTCTAAAACATCACTCAATAAAAAGCAAAAAAAAAGAAGAGTGAGAATAAGACATACCTTTCCTCATACTCCAAATATACATTACAAGTTAATATATAACGCTGAACAACGCCTACATCGTAACCAACCCCAATATTCAATCACTACAGAAAGCACACGGTCAATTTTTAGTTTTCGAATCCGAAATATCATTTTTGCATTATAAGTCATATGCTAGTTAACTTAATCATAGATATACACACTAAGTCATATACTAGTTAACTTAATCATAGATATACAATGAATCAAAGCTATACTGTTCTTTATATACACACGACAAAATGCATCATCTTCAAAGAAAAAATTAAGGTAGCTAAACAATACGGTAAGACTTATTACAATTGCAGATCTCCTGAATACACTAGCTTGACAACATACGAAGACATCAAATTTACACATAATATTTCAAAGGGTTCCAAAATCTGAGCTGAGGTGAACTAGGAGTTACACAGTAACCAAACAAATACCAAAAGCAAGAGCATGTTACAGAAAGCAGCATCAAACCGCAATAGATGAATTAACCAAGGAGTCAGAGTGTCAGACAAGTCTCTATACCTATAGTAGAACATTACAAGCCATGGAGTCTCAACATTACAAGACAAGTGATAGACATGGATAATAGAATTTGGTAATTGAGCAAGAAAAACACCAAAATTTCATATGTCATACACGCAGGTTCCTTGCAATTCCCCAAAGATTGGAAACCCCAAATAGTTCGAAAGACACATGCAACTATACCAAACATTAGATCACAAATAAATACTTCAGATTCTACCACATCAATCACGCAAACACATTTTATACTCAAAAAAGTCAATGTCTAACAAAACTTTCAGTTCATTCTTCATATTACTTTGAAATTTAATTTCACTAATCCTCATCTGTCATTGTCTTTGTTTAATTAAGAGACAATATTTAAGTAGCAAATATTGAGACAACCAATTAAGAGTACAAAAAATTTAATTTGCTTCATCAAAATCGAGATGAATAAACGACGAAACCATAACATTTTACAAACAAGAAGAGATACAATTGGAAACAGATCATCGCTAAAAGTATCAAATACACAAGCAAAGATCTCATATACATCACCATATGCTAATTGAGACCACGATGCAAACGCGGTCCACCAAATCCAAATTTCTCATCAATCATCACAACATTTCATCAATCCTTTGACAAACCATAGACATAAACAACGACTAAAATCGAAAGTTAAACAAATCATTCAACAAAACGTCAACATTTCATCAACAACCCAAGCTGAAAATGCGACAAACTCGAGCACAATCAAAATCGATGAAAAACCATTCTCTTCAATTCCTGCCATAATTCATACTCCAATTTCTTCTTTTTTAGGGTTTTTCTTCCATTTTGTTGTAGAATTGAGAAAATAAGAACCAATGTAGATGGTCTCTAATTGTGAAATTAGGGCTTTGATGGTGGAAGATGACGGGATGCCGACGAATTCACGCGGTGGCGGAAAAGCGTAGGCAAGGATGTTGCAAAACATAAAACTATAAAACAAATTAAATAAGAGAGAGGAAATCTGACCTCCGCCATTAAATTTAATGGCGCTTTGAAGCTTAACGAAGAAGTGTGAACTCTGTGAATCTCCGGCGCGGCTGTACTGTGAGTCAGACAAGGCAAGCTTATGCGAAGAGAGAGAAACTCCGGCGAGCGAACGGCGGCGGAGGGTGAAGAGAGATGCGCTTTGAAGCTTAACGAAGAAGTGCGAACTCTGTGAATCTCCGGCGCGGCTGTACTGTGAGTCAGACAAGGCAAGCTTATGCGAAGAGAGAGAAACTCCGGCGAGCGAACGGCGGCGGAGGGTGAAGAGAGATGCGAAGAGAGAGAGTTAGAGATGGATGGGGGTTTGATGAGGTGAGAGGGAAAATCGTGCGACTGGAGAGGGAGAAGAAAAGTAAGGGTTTTGTTTTGGGATGTGTACGCGGGAGAATTTCGCCCAAGTAAATAACTGGGCCTACTAGGGGCTGCGGTTAGCCCAAAAACCGCAGCCCTTCAATTAAGGGCTGCGGTCAGACCAAAAACCGCAGCCCTTAATCTATAAAGGACTGCGGTTTTTGGGCTAACCGCAACCCTTCACTATTAAGGGCTACGTTTTGCAATAAACCGCAGCCCTTGCACCGCAGTCCTTACGTTTTTTTCCACTAGTGATTACTAATTGGAAAAGTGTCCTTTAGTGAAAGGTGCATTCCTTTGAAAATTGTTTGAAGGATTAATTAGATAATTAATTCATGTTATTTTAAGTGATCAAAATGTTTAGTAGGAAATCACTTTTGATCAATTAACTCAATTAGAAATTGAGATCACAACTTAAGTATAATTGAACCTATAAGGTCATACACAAAATTCGAAATTGAATCAAGGGTTAAATTGATGAACTTAGAGCCTATCAATTAAATAAGCAAGTAAATGAGATTGGAACCTATTGAAAGGCACATGCCTAAATGGTCATGTGGATCACACATGGGTTGTAGAGGGACGCGTGTGCTATAATAAACGGAGGGCTATGAGCCTATCATAACTTGTTTAAGACCACTAAAGCTATCCTTACTTCATCACTACCACTACCATGTACCATCGCAAGTGGAAACCACACCAATTTGAGCAAAGAGAAAGGATGGAGAACGAGAAGAAAGTAAGAGATAGGTAGGGGGATTGAAGATTATATATTCTTTTCGACTATAATATGAGTTCCTGACTTAGGGTTCATAGTAGAGAGTATTTGTTTTGATGGTAAATTTGTGTAAATATTCTACAGTATATGCAAATCTAATTGATTTTTTTTTGCCACCTGACTTTTACACTTTGTTTGGACGAGAGGAATTGAAGAGAAAAGGAGGGAAGGGAAAGGGAGAGGAACTAATTCCTTCGTCTAGATAAGAGGTTGGGGGAAGAAATGAGAGGGAACGGAAAAATTCATTTTTCCTCCCTCTTCGATAAACTCCATCCCTCTAAAATTAGAGATATTTAAAAGAAAAATGAAACTCCATTTTTCACCCCCCTTTCTTTCTCCACCCCTTTCCCTCACTTTCATTATCTATAGATTCTAGGCAAAATTGGCCTCAACACCCTGAAGTATGGCGCAGGTGCACCAAACACCCCAAACTAAGGCTTATAGCCAAAACACCCCATAGTATGGGCTGGGGTGCATTGCGTACCATAAATGAGAGTTGTTGCCGGAAAATGGACCGGCTCCGGTGGAATCTTAATATTTTAATATTATTTTGCTATTTTCCCCCCCTTTTCCTATTTTCTTCTTTTCCCCCTCTAATTTTTTTAATTTCACCCAAAAAAGGCACGTGATTTCCTTTCTTCCCTAAATTCAGCATTTTTTCCCCAAATTATCTGGGTTTCTTCCCCAAATGAACCCTAAAATCTGACTCTTATCAAAATTCAGATTGAAAGCCCAATTTCGCATAACAACAATGAGTTCATCCTCATCTTCAAGTTTCAAGAAGAACTCAAATACCGATTTAGGTTATGCAAGGATTTTATGTCGACATCGATTGCCTGCGGTAGTTAAAACTACATGGAAGTTCAACCACAATCAAGGAAAACGCTTCTATGGCTGTCCAAAGTGGAATGTAAGCGTAATTGAATTTTGTTGAATATGTTTTCTTTTTATTTGTTGCAATTTTAAGTTCATTGGAAACAATCTCTAAAAACAGGTTGATGATTGTAAATTCTTTGAATGGATTGACAAAGAGGATTATGGGCCACGTGCAATTGAAGTAATTAATGGTTTGACAGCTGATAATAATAGATTGGAAGCTGAATTGAAGGATATGAAGAAGAAGAGGTTGGGTGATAGTGAAATTGAAGATGATAGTGATGTCTGTAGGGGAAACATGGAGCTTCAAATGGCAATGAAGGCACCGGAAGTTGAAAATAGGGCTATGAAGCAGCAAGTGAAGCTTATGAATGTCAGAGAGACCACTTATGTTGTTGCAATTTTAGTTTCTTGGATTTTTTTTGTTTTGTATTTAGGCAAGTTTTAGGTCAGATTTTAGTGGAAGATAATCCAACTTTGGATGCTCTTTATGTACTTGGTTTGCAATTGTAAAATGTCAAACTTATGGAATGAAATGGTGTTGGTTGAGTGGCAATTATGTCTATGTACTATATCTGTCTTATAGCATCAGAAACAAACAAAAATGGTTTCAACAACCAAAACCATTTCCACCATAAATAAGAAAAGGCAAATACACAAAAGATGTTCAAAAAGATTCCTTTGACTACTTTAAAAAACAAACCCCATGTTTCCATTACAAAAAGATGCTACCCCCATGTTCTAAAGACTGACTTGTTCACCAAAAACAAAAAACAAACCCCATGATTTGTTTTCAACACCCCAAATGTAAATATACAAAAAGTAACCAAAATATCCTACAATCTAGGGCTTAATTTGCTGTTGATGCTTGTGTGCCAAGTGCATCTTGTGAACCAGTTAAAATGGTGTTTGTGCCTTTCCTTGGTATGCCCCTCCCCCTTTTAGGGTCTTCTGTATTTGGAGCTGAAGAAGCAGCCCTCTCAGCCCTCTCAGTCCTGGTTCTTGAAGCAGCCCTCTCAGATCTGGTTCTTGCTGAGGCAGACATCTCATATGTGCTTCTTCTTTGGCGAGACCTATCGAGTCCGGTTCTTGCTGAGGCAGAGCTCTCAGGTCTGGGCTCTTGAGTTCTTGCTGAGCCTTGAGTTCTTGCTGAGCCTTGTGTCCTTGCTGTTGCAGCACTCTCAGTCCTCCTTCTTTTATTAGCCTAGCATGAAAAACACATAATCAGATCTGTACAGAAAAAAAAAAATTTCCATACCCAACTTACCCCAGATGTACTTGGGTTGTCCTGAGATTTCAGAGGACACTTCCTTTTATTATGTTGATTGGATTTGCATAAACTGCAAGTCATCACCTGTCCATGCCTGCTTAACTTTCCTTGCTTTTATTGCCTCTCATGTGGTGCCTTCCTCCTTGCCTTTCTTGGTCTCCCAGCACCAATCTTAATTTCTGGGAAATGCAGAGGAAACTCCACATGATTCCAGTGTCTTTCCCCTCTAATGGGCTTGATAGAACCACTGTATGTCTCCAAATACTTTGGTTTTGTTAGCCTCTCATCAACATATCCCTCACAGGGCACTCTAAGCCAATTGCAAGCAGCAATGGCATGACAACAAGGGATCCCATGTTGGTCCCATCTCCTACAAGTACATGTTCTTTCTTCTAAACTGACAACTAAGACCTCCATTCCATGTAACACTTCAAAATCATGGGTTCTTGAAGCTAGAACATGGCACTCTTTTGCATATTCTTTGTTTTTTTCCAACCTCTTCCTAATTCTTGGACATATGTTGTCCTTAGACCTCTCCATAATCGTTTTTTTTCTGAAACAACCTCTCCATGACTGCCCTCCTTATATCCTCCAACATATGCATTATGGGCTTGGACCTTGCCTCTAAAATCCACCCATTGAAGGTCTCAGCAAGGTTATTTACCACCAGGTTGCATCTAGAAGCTGTCCTAAATCCAAATCTACAAAATGATTTAGGGTTTTACTTCTCAAAATCCTCCACAGCAGCTATAGATAGTGCACCCATCTCTTGGATAGCTTTGTTGTAGTCTGCCCTTGTGTAAGCATACACTGCTCTCCAAAAGAGGGACTTCAATTCATCACCTCCATGTTTCTTATGCCATGGAGGATAGATATGTCGAGCACAATGTCTGTGCTCAACAAGTGGAAAGAAGGTATTCACTGCACCAATAATGGACTGCAATAACAAGAAACAAGTAAGTTAATATGTTTTATGCTATGAAACAGATGAAGAAAATAATTCAGTTTATTTACCTTGTGTTGGTCTGAAATGATTGTGCAGTCCTCTCCTCCAAAATCAGGCAAATCTTCCTTCAAGCACTCCAAGAACCAATTCCAGGATTCATTGTTTTCTGCTTCCACAACAGCCCATGAGATGGGGAACATTTGATTGTTCCCATCTCTCCCAATTGCTGCTAACAACTGCCCCCCTAGGAAAGTTTTAAGGAAGCACCCATCTAGGCATATTACCTTCCTACAACCCCTCATATAACCCTCTCTTAGGGCAGGGAAGCTTATGTATAGCCTTTGGAACACTAGCTCATCTTCATTATCATCCCTAGGCACAGTTGTTAGCTCATATGTAAGTGCATCATCACTTCTTTTCAGCTCCCCAATGTATGATGCAAGCAATGAATAATGGTCAAACAGATTACCATGTAGTAATCTGTGAGCAATAGCCTTCACCCTATAACAGTTCCACTTAGACAGTTTGACTCCAAATCTTTTCATCACATCCTTCTCCAAATCCTTCCTTGGCCAATTAGGGTTGTCCTTGTATCTCTGTAAGTACTCTCTTGCAAACCAACTAGCCTTAGCTTGAATGTTCTCATAATCTGCCCTATCACAAGTATGCTTAGGATTACAAGACTTCACAATCCATGATTTCCTAGGACCATCCCAAGAGCCATACAACTTCCACTCACAACCAGTCTTACACCTAGCCTCAAGTTTCCTGGCTTCACTTTTCCACCATCTAATACCGTAGCGCAATCACAACATATCCGTTCACCATTTCCTTAAACACTTCGGGGAAGGGAATTTCAAACCTACTTGCCACACAAGTTTCTTGAAATCAGTGTTCATATCCACAACCTTGACAACTGATTTCTTCCTCCCATCCTCATCAACATCAGTCTCCACATCTGAGTCAGGCACTTTATCTTCATCACTCTCATCCTCATATTCACTTTCCCACCCACCTGACAAAGGGAAGGACAAAGGCTCTCTCACTCTTGAACTACCAGCACCATCATTAACCCTCTTACCTTTACTCTCACTCTTACTCTCCCTCCTTTTCTTTGTTTGCCTCGCACAAACTCATCATCACTAGAACTCACCCTTGATCACATCCAAGTTCATAACTTAAATCCTCATAATCATCATCAGAGAACCCTGAACTATCACCTCTTTTTGATTCTCCTATCTCACTCTCATGCTCACCCACAACCTCATGCTCACCCCCATGAGTGTGCCCACCCACACCAGCCTCATTGTCACCACCATCAGACTCTTCTAACTCACCTTCACTGACAATCCAATCAACTCCATCAAGGCTGAAATCCTGAGGTTCATCTTCATTACCACTATAATCATCATCCTCTGCACAAATACCATCCTCATCAACATGACCCAACCAGTCCTCCACATTAATGTAATCTGAAAAATGGGCTTGGTCATCAGGACTAGGTGAGGCTACTTGTTCATCTCTTCCTTCCAAATCAAAGGGTTGTTCTGTGGCTAGTTGTTCAATTCTCTTACTGATTTTGTCAATTTTTGTTTGGGCTTTGGTACTAAGTTTTTCCTTTCTATTTTTTTTGTTTAGGAGATATTGAAACAGGCTGTTCAAGAGGTTGGAAAGGTGGGATGATGACTTCAGGTGGTGTTCTAGGGCTCCTCCTAACTTGTGTTAAGTCAATGACCCAATGCACTTGAAGCTTCTTCCTAGGAGTGTGTGGTTTAGTTTGGTTTTGTTGCTCAATAACTGGTTTACTTTGGTTTTGTTGCTCATTAACTGTTTTTTGTTGCTCATTGGTTAGGTTTGGGTTTTCTTGCTCAATAGTGGGTGGATTTGGGTTTTCTTGCTCAACAGTGGGTGGGTTTGGATTTTCTTGCTCAATCAGTTTAGGCTCTGGATTTTCTTGCTCAATCACTTCAGGCTCATCTACCCCATGGATCATATACACTTCTACCATCCCATTATCTAAACCCACCTTGCAAAAACCAGTCACCTCCTTGTCAGTGTACACCCTAATCAAACCATGTTCTAAGCTTAACCCAGGCAAGCAGTAATACAAAATGCAATATTTGTTATACTTAATACCTTCATCCTTCAACATGTCAAGAAATTCAAAATAACTCATATAATCAGGGTCTACATTATCCCAGTAATGTATTTCCCCTCCAACATACTCCCAATTTGAGTTCATAATACCCCCATGGTACATTTTAATTGTAAACCCTAAATTCATGATCTTGGAGCAAGAATCAAACAAAATCTACCCTAATCAACAACAATTCACCCATTTTTCCTAATCCACAGGTCAATTGCACAACTAAAACAAATCGACAAAACCCTAAAACTACCGCATTGACTGAAAAAGGGAAGAACTTGTTTGAATTACTTACCAAATTTGTTGATTTCACTCTAGAAGCGTCCAAGTTTGTGCGAAATTTCCTCTAACACTGACCTTTTTCCTCCAATGGCTTTTTTTGCAGACGTCTCCTGGACTTCAGTTGGGGAAGGAGGAAGAAAAGGGGGGAAAGGAAGAAAGGAAATCACGTGCCTTTTTTGGGTGAAATTTAGAAAATTAGAGAGGAAAAAGAAGAAAATAGGAAAAGGGGGGGGAAATAGCAAAATAATATTAAAATATTAAGATTCCACCTGAGCCGGTCCATTTTTCCTAAGAACAACTCTCATTTATGGTACGCAATGCACCCCAGCCCATACTTTGGAGTGTTTTGGCTATAAGCCTTAGTTTGGGGTGTTTGGTGCACCTGCGCCATACTTCAGGATGTTGATGCCAATTTTGCCTAGATTCTATGTGATTGTGTCAACCTCCCAAAGAAAACCATTTGTGATCTCATTGTCTATGTCATAACTCATGTCTTCGAATTAAGTATTTCTTCGACGCTTATTCTACCTTATTATAAAATCTCAACACCCCCCTCCCAAAAAAAAGTAAAAGAAAAAAAATACAACTACCCAAATAAAGAAGAATTAAGATCAACAAGGAAAAGGATGAAATGCATGTGAGTATGTCAGATAGTATTCCACTCCCCAAAGTTATTTTTTTCCCCTTATAAAAGGAATCCCAAAACAACCACATGTCATAAACATTGAAGTAAAATTTTGATATCAACAACATAATTTGACAAAAACAAACTAGGATTAGGAGATGGCTGGGCTATTTGACAAGCAGGCAGATTTGTATTTAGAAGGCAGACCAAATTATCCAAAAGAATGGTTTTCCTGGTTAGCTGATCGCACCTCTCAACACTCTTTGGCTTGGGATGTTGGAACTGGCAATGGCCAAGCTGCTATCTCTGTAATCTCTCTTTCTCTCCTCTATGTGCGATATATATATGTTCTTTATTTTACCATTAATGGGTCGGTCCAAATTGTGTTATATTCAAATGGGTTAAGGTAGATTCTTAACAATATTGAACCAATTTCTATACCATTTCTTCTAAATTGGTGTTTTGTTTTGGTAATTGTTTGCTGCTTTTTTTGGGGATTTCTGGTTGCTGACACTTGGTTTGGTCCGTTTGGATAGCAATCATAGAGGAAATGGAGGGAGAGAAACCGAAGGAAGGGGAAGAAAAGGAACATGAGAATGAAGTGGGCTTGTATTTTCCTTCTAGATCTGCTAGGGGTGAAAGTTTAGTGTATGATTTGGACTTAGGTTTAGTCCAATTTCATTCGACGAAATTTGGATTTTAATTTTCTAATATAAATCCAAACTAATCCGAATTTTCAAAAACTAGATTGGATCCAATCTGAATTATTCAAAATTTTAAACTCTTTTGATGAAATAATTTAACCACGAGCATCAATATAAAGTGTTCGATACTATAAGTAATTCATACAATCCCATAAAAAGTCAGAATTAACAACTAATAATTCATACCATAAATTTTATCGGACACACTCAAGCCCAATCTCAAATATAGAAATATACAATACAAAGCCTATTTTCTTTATTCGGTTTTTTTGGATCCAATCATCCTCAATACTAAGCCTAATCCAAAAATCTTAATTTTTTTTTTAAAACTCAATCCAAGTCTAATGTGAATTACTTATTTTTTTTTGGATTGGATTAGATTTCGAATAACTTTCACCTCTAAGATCTGCCCAACATTGGCGGAATTTGGACTACTGAAAGTCTGAAAGAGGAGGAAAATAGATTCATCCATTTCCCTTTTGTGTCATATCTAACTAAGGGAAAATGAATCCCTCATTTTTTCTTCGATCCTTTTTTGGGCCTATTTTATTCAACTTATTATTTGAAATTATTAGTCCTTATTAGACCTTATATGAACTTATTAGATCCTATTTTGGTAGTGTGTTAAACCTTATTTTTGCTAATTTATATTTATTTGAACTTATTAGACCTTATGTGAACTTATTTTTCTTATAAGGGTGAAAATAAGTTGAACATAGTGAACTTTTGTCTAAATTACCCAATCCAAACACATTGTTACAGTTTTATCAATTCTGGTTGATCACTTGATCTCTATGTTTGTTATCAAGTGTTAGCTTAATGACCAAAATACATGTGATAAGGAATTTTAAAAATAAACTAGTGTGCTTTTCACTAGTAGAATAAATGCTTATTGCTGCGGTCATTAAGTGGCCTATTGCGGCGGTTTTCGCCGCGCAGCAATTAAGGGGGCAGCAATAGGTAATTAATATATTGCTGCGGTTTTAAACCGCAAAGAATATTTGAACATATTCTTTGCGGTTTTCGGGTAAAACCGCAGCAATAGGTATTTTTTTAATATCAAAATGCGTAGTCTATTCTTTGCGGTTTCTTCCTAAAACCGCAGCAATAGACGCAGGGCAGTAAAAAAATTTTTTTTTTTTTCATTTCTTTTGACGTAATTTTTTTATAATTATAACACAATTATAATATAAATACAGTTACAACAATCCACTATTACAAATTTGAGAAAAACAAACTTAAAAATTATCCTCTAGAAACCATCACAATTCAGATCAACACTTGAACAAAACAAAAAACTCAAGCGAAATTCAGAACATCCAACCAAAAAAAACAAAAACAAAAAAAAGGAAGCAAAATCAAACTTAACTTTAATTTTCTTAACCTAACAAAAAATACAAATTACTTGAATATAAAAAAACACAGCTCAAAAAAGACCAAACATCAACACGAAACAAACATCAAATTAATGAAAATCTAAAACCCAAAACCATAAAAATGACAAAAAATAAAAAATTCAGAATCCAAAAGAATTCAATCTGCGTCAACTAATACCACTTAAACAAAACTAAATCCTTAAACACTAACATATAAGCAAAACATCGTAAAATTGAGCAACATAATAAACCTCAAAAACCCTCTGAATTCGAACAAAATCCCTACGAACATTCGTGAAACAAATTAACACAAACAAATTACGGAATTCACGAAAGTAGTTCAGCTAATCATTAAGCATAATCCAGATCTGAACTCGTTGCGCGTCGAATTCGAACAAAATCGCTGCGAAGAACACGAAGAACAAAATCGCTATGAAGAACACGAAGACGAACAAAATCGTCCAGATCTGAAGTGATTTTGTCGAACAGCGAAGACGGACATGCGAGTCTGCGCGCTGGGCGACGGCGAAATGCGAAGATGAAGTATGGCGCTGACTCTTTGAAGACGCCGGCGAGCATTAAGAGGTGCGAAGATGAAGTTTGGGAGGATGAGAGGATGAGTGGGGTGAGAAGGTGACTGAGGTGCGAGAATTAAGAGGTGTTAGAGGCAGAGTGATTTGGGAGGATGAGAGAGGTGCGAAGATGAGTGATTTGGGAGGATGAGAGAGCTGAGTGATTTGGGAGGATGAGATAGGCGCGAAGATGAGGCGTGAGAGGAGAGATGATGAAAATGAAAACAACGCTCAACCACCAAACCCTAGTAGTTTTAAATATTTACCAAGGACCTATTGCTGCGGTTTTTAGCAAAAACCGCAGCAATATGTCTCGGTCAAATAGTCAAACTTTTTCAAAAAATATTCGTTGAAACCATATTGCTGCGGTTTTCTGTCGAAACCGCAGCAATATGGTTATTTTATATTTTTTCTTTTCTTTTTACGTGATATATTGCTGCGTATGGGTAAAACCGCAGCAATATCACCGCAGCAATAATCAATTATTCTACTAGTGTTTGAAAGGTGTTGAAAAGGGAACTTTAGTCTTTTTTCAAAGTAAAATTAATTCATTTATTTGAGGTCATAAGACTTAGTCAAAACTAACAAATACATGTGAAACAAAAAAATAATGGCAAAATTATGATCATGGACGAGTATGTAACAATTTTGCATACCCTATTTCACGTTGTTGCTTGATTTGCAAATCCTATTTCACATCGTTGTTTGATTCAACCTTTTACAAAGGGTCTATTTCTAAGTACAATTTGATTCAATTCAAGTGATTGTAAGTCAAGAACTCTATTGTGACACCACAGGAATTCTCAAGCTTGATGGTTTTTTTTAAAAAAATTATATGAAAAAACTATCATCATCTTGGATATCTATCTTATAAGTTTGATATATTATTATTTTTATGGTAGAATCTTCATTGATCATGTTTGATCTTACTGTCTATATAAATGGGATTATAGAATCATGCAAATTGCAATCATTTAATAGAAAATCCATCTTATGATCTTATCCATTTGAGGCGCAAAATTTACTTTTATTTTTCTACAAATTCAGCATCTTTTAACTTTTTCTTTTTGACAATTTAATAAGGTTGCTGAGCATTACAATCAAGTCATAGCCACAGACATAAGTGAACCTCAAATAAACCTGGCAATCCAGCATCCTCAGGTCAAGTACATCCACACACCACCATTTTTACAAAACAATGAACTCATATCATTAATTGGACCCGAGAGCTCGGTCGATTTGATCACCGTAGCCCAAGCAGTCCACTGGTTTGACCTTCCAAATTTCTACTCCATGGTGAACCAGTTACTAAGAAAACCGGGAGGAGTAATTGCGGTTTGGTGTTACAATGACGTTGTTGTAAGCCCTACATTCGACCCAATAATGAACCGATTCCATAAGTCGACCTTACCCTATTGGGATCCGAAGATTCAATACGTGTTTGACGGGTATAAAACGTTGCCATTTCCCTTCGAAGAAATTGGGCTTGGGCGTGAAGGGCACCCCATGGAATTGGAGATTCCGAAGATGGTGTCGTTCAAGGAGTTCATGGAGATGTTGGAGTCTTGGTCTGCTGTTACAACTGCTAAGGAAAAGGAGGTGGATTTGTTGAATGAGAATGTGGTTACAGAATTGATGAATGCATGGGGTGGATCCAAGTTGGTCAAACATGTGGTTTATAAGGCTTTTATGATTGCTGGAAAGGTTAGAATTTAACATGGGATCAGTATCAAAGGGAATTTCGGTTCGATATGAATTATGATGGTGTTGCATAAAATAAACTTGGTCCACTTTGCTGTACCAATCTTCCGTAGAAAATTTCTCGAGGTTGCAACAAGGTTTTATGTTACGTGTTCTACATTTGAAGTTGTTCAAACATGTTCCACTGTAGAAACAATACAGTTTATAATTTATATCAAGCGCCCTATTTGCCACATTCTCCGCTGTTTGCAGCTCTGTTAGAGACTTTTTACTCCAGGTTTGTGCAATGAAGCTCCTAGACGGCTAGACCTAGTTGTGTTTGGTATATTTGGGATGTTCGATATATTCATGTTCCCACTTGAGGGGGAGTATTGAAGACATCGGGATATAGAATATATGTTAGGTTAAGAAACAAATAGGATATGATCAGTGGCGGATCCAGGAATTGAACTACGTGGGTTCGATGTCGATCGTTTAAAAAAAGATCAAGATAAACTAATTAAAATATTTCAATGTATTTATTTTAATTCTAAATTTCTACCGATATCTAGAAAGTTAACTTGTTGGGTTACATTTTTTAAAAAATAATATCAATTATGTGGACTAAGGGGGTGTTTGAAAACTAATATAATAATAGATGAACTATTCCAAAAATAAAAGTCAAACCAATTTAGGCCAAAAACAAGGAAAGGTTCAGACTATTCTCGAACGGACATAATGATTTTCAATATAATTAGCACTAATTTAAGCATTTAAAAATACATATGTATAAAAAGACTACAGAAAGAATATTGAACATCTTGAAAGATATTTATTATATATAAGAAGATATCAAATATTTGCACTCTAAAAAATTAGAAGAAAATAAATCTAATACTAAATCAGTAGAGGATGAGTTTTTTCACAAATAAGAAACAAAAGGAAAATGAGATAAAAAAGAAACTTAAAATGGAAAGAAAACAAAAGAACGGAAGGAAAGTCTTAGATTAAAGTAAACAAAAGAAAAAAAACAAAGCTGATATTACAGGATGAGTTGCCAAATTCAAAAAGTAAATGGAAAAAATGCTGTCATTGGGACTTGATCCCGCGTCTCATGAGAACTAAAGGGAACTACACGGAGTTGTCAACCACTAGGCCAAGACGAGTCTGACTGAACTTTAGGGACGCATTATAATTATATATTATATCTGTTTGCCTTTTTTTTCCAGTTTTTTCACAGATCTAGCGTGGGTTCAGTTGAACCCACTGAACCCACGCTAGATCCGCCCCTGATATGATTATCATTTATCTATGGTTCCTAATTCTAATTTCCTAATTTTTGTAGGTTACCTATTTTGCCTACTAGACTCTTACATGTATCTGCATCTTTGTATAATTTACAAAAAATTATTAGAAAAACTGCCTAATTTTAACATAAAATTAGACAAACCAAGCCTACATTCTCCTAAAAATAAGCCCGTTCATTCTACTTTAACCAAACATTATCCCTAGACATCTCGCACCAACCTACTCATCAGTCATCCCTTCGCTTCTCCTTCCTTTGTTTCCATTTGAATCTCAAACTAAAACAAATTTTATAAATAACCCGGCAGTTTTACTAGATGGATTAGACTAGTCATTAAATGGCTTAAAGAATGTGATTATTGAATGAATTAAACTGACCACTAAATAGATTAAACTAGTTCTATATTCGGAAAGGTCGTCAGGTGTGTTCTCTTCTTAATATTAGGCCTTGGGCCACTGCTTAATTGTAAATTAAAAGTAGGCGGTCGTTTACAGGACCAAGTGTTTTTTCTTAAAGATCATTGTATAATGTTTTGGACATGAATAATAACCCCAAGTTTTCGGTTTATTCACGAGTTTTCGGTTAAGACTAACGGAATTAACCGCCTTTAGTCATTAAGGGTATTTGAGTGTATTATCATAAAACTGAGGGGTACCAGATGTATTTTCAAAAGTGCGAGGGTACCTCGTGAGTAAACCGAAAACTCGGGGGTATTTAGTGAAAAAACCGAAAAATTTATCTTTCTTCTTATCCTATCAAAAGCCATATCACATACTCAAAGGGTCAGACATCAGACATGGCACCTAAGCATTTTGAGAGGGATGAGGGCGACACATGGCGAGTTAAAATTAAATTTTTGCACATTTATAGTAGATAACAACCTTTTGTAACTGGTAAGTGGTAACTGCTCCATATTATCTCCTTATTATTGCCAAAATCCCATAAAACAAGCTTTATAGTAAGCAAACTAATTTTTGGATCGTGCTAACAAAAAGAGAAAATTCATTTTTTTCAAGATTATATCATTATTATATATACATACAAAATATCATATTTTAATTCTTGATTTCTATTCAAACTCATAATACCATTGTATATTTGACAATAAAAGCGATAAGAGGGTAATATAGTGTTGGATAAATCTCTACCTTCAATATAATTGAAGAGTGCCATGTGGCAGATTGCAATTTTTGCCCACGCATTTTAAGTGATTGTTTGGTTGACCTGAAAAAACATGGGAAGTAGAAATTCACGCATGGGAAGAAGAATAACGTAGAGTGGTTTGTTTGACAAAAACATAGGGAGTTCTATTTTCTGGGACACAAATTATTAGAATAGACAGTCTAATTTTAACATAAAATTAGACAAACTCATGCCTACATTCTTCTAATTAACAAGCTCATTCCATCTCACTAGCTAACCCAATCTCTAGACATCTTGCACCAAACTAGTCATTCATTTTCCTTCCTTTGTTTCCTTTTTGAATCTCAAACTGCAATACACAATTTTAAAAAATAACCCGACGGTCTTACCGAATGGATTAATTTAGTCACTAAATAGATTATTATAATCACTATATGAATTAAAGAATGTGATTATTGAATGGATTGAATTGGTCACTAAGTAGATTAAACTGGTCATTGAATAGATTAGACTAGTCACTATATTTAGAAATGTTAGTCCATTCTCTTCTTAATATTGGGCTTGGGCTGTTGTCTAATTTTAAATTAATAGTAGACGGACTCTTACAAGAGTACAAGATAAACTGTTTCTAGAAAGTTATACTTCCCGTAAAATAAGGAAATTAACTTGCCTACTCCCGTAATAAAATTTCTTATGAGAATTTCCATTTCCCACACCCAACCAAACAACTTTTTGTATTTTTTCATGAAAATTTCCATGACATTGGAATTTCATAAGAATTTACACTTTCACATTCAACCAAATGACCATTAAGGGTCCGTTTTTCAACTCATTTTAACTTATCTTATCTAATCTGAACTTCTTTACCAAAAAAAACCTTATCTGAACTTCCTATGCTATACTTTGACATTACATCATGATTTAAATTTTCAGAGAAAGTTGTTGTTCCTTTGTTGTAGGCTTATGCCAATAGTAGCTTTATTGTAAAGGCTACTGCATTTTTTTTCATAATTCATAATACATTAAAAAGACCCACATATTAAATAGACTTTACAATAACCTCCTAGAAATAGAAAATAAAGAATGAACAAAACAATAGTAGCCAACGTATTATACTATATCCACTATTTAATTGCTACTCATTTCACAAATGATCATGATACTTTCCAAACATTTCATACTTAACTTTCCCTTTATATTAACACAAATTATTAGAATAGGCGGTCTAATTTTAACATTAAATTCGACAAACCCAAGCCTGCATTATCCTAACAAGCCCATTACATTTCACTCTAACCTAACACTATCCCTAGGCATCTCACACTAACCTATGCATCCCTTCTCTTCTCCTTCCTTTGTTTTCTTTGATTCTAGAACTACAACATACACTTTCAAAAAATAACCCGATAGTCTTACCAAATGGATTAAACTAGTCTTTGAATGAGTTCAAGAATGTGGTCACGAAATAGATTAAAGCTGGTCCCTAAATAGATTAAACTAGTCAACTTTGTGTTAAGAAACGTGGCATATTCTCTTCTTAATATTGGGCTTGGGCCGTGCCTAATTTTAAATTAAAAGTAGACGGTCTCTTACAAGACAAACTGTATATTAATGAGAAATTTTCTATGCCTCTACCATCCACAAGAACTCACTCTAGTTCAATGGAGTAATCTCAAGAACAATTCGAGAGTTACACTAAAAAAATTAGTGTGGAAATTAAAGCAAGTCAAAGCCTAATAAATAACGGGGTTTTTTTGAGGGGAAAATAGTGGAATTAAATTAAATCAAGCTCCGCCAAAGTAGTAATACTTTGAGGGGAACGAGTCAAGCCACACGAGTCTCGAATTACATAAACAATCCCAACGAGCTAACAGGTGGGCAACTACATTACCCGCTCGTTTAACATGAGTGATAGAAAAAATAACAAACTCACTACTTAATCTACTAATATCATCATAGATACGGAACAAAGGAGCAACACCATACTGCTGCTTTTTTATAGCATTCACCACTGAGATTGCATCACCTTCCAAGCCTAGGCTAGGAAACCCGAGTCTCTGCGCCAACTCAAGAGCATAGAGAGCAGCCATTGCTTCCGCCATCGTAGCCTCCCAACGCGCTGCGACCCTTTTCACACCAAGCATCACAATCCTCCCACCCGAATCCCGCAAGACCACCCCTAAGCCAACCTCCCCATTAGGACTAACATGAGCATCGAAAATTAGCCTTATACACACCATAGGGGGGAGCACTCCAAGTAGCTGTTGACGTACATGTAGAATGAGATGGCATGAATACCTGTTTTGCATACTCACCATACTCCAAAACCATTTTTAAAAAATTCCCAGCAATTACGATGCTTCTAACTGTGTAGTCTCAAAGATATGCTTATTCCTACAAAACCATGCAGCCCACAACAGTGCACAAAAGGTGCGCAGCTCATCACGAGTGGGTGAAGTGTTATTCATTGTTTAATGAGTTTATACAGATAGTTTTAAACAAGTATTCCCTTTGTATTTTTTACTTATCTTTCTTACTTTGTTTTTTACGTTTGTCAATGCACTTCTTTGACCTTAAATATCTTTAGTTACATTCCTCCGTTTTTTTAATTGCACCATTTTATTTTTGGAACTATTCATCAACCAACTTTGTTAATCTATCTTGCATAGTTGCATAAATATAGTCAAGTGGGGTCTTGCTAAATTTGTCTCAATGCAAGGATTTCAAATATCGAAATTTTATAATTTTTACTTATACGCAATTAGAGATATTGACGTTTAAATAAACTTCTTGGCAAATGTGGAAAAAAAAAGAAATGGTACAATAAAAAAGAAGAGGAAGTATTAGTTTCATTTGTAACAATTGAATATTAATATAATACTCATGAATAAAACAACACTCACCATATAACTATTTTTCTTATATATTAAAAAATAATTTAGAAGATTCTATCTAATTATAAATCGTGGAAAAATTTCATGAGAAAGATAAAAACATATGGACTATATTTGTTCATTAGATTTGATAAAAATTTGCATTTTCTTATCATTGATATGATAATAATTTGTCATTCTTATCATTAAGAATTAATCACTTTGATGGCAAGATTCTATCAAAACCTTCAAAACAAAAAAACTTACCAATGGTTTTTTTTTTCTATCAATTTTTTTATGTTATTTAATTTTTAATCTTTGTCAAAATATATCATAAACCTTTTAAAATACACTTTTTATATTTTCTTTTTAACTTCTTTTGTTTGTTAATCGAACAGTAGTCTGAAATAAGAAATAGATTTACCGTAACTCAATACTTGCTAATGCTCCCAATGCTCCCGAAAAAGCCTAATATATAGAGGATGTGTCTTATTTTTTAAAGTATATTTCTAGCCGAATTGAATGGTACAAAAATTATAACTTTTTATATTGTATAGCTAAAATTTTCATTAGTGTATATAATATTACAATCTTGTAATTCATTAAGAACCAAACTTTTTTTTAATTATCCAAAACCTTAATTATCCATTTTTATTATTCTGAAATTATAAGTTTTAATATAATATGACATGCCTCCGAATGAGTATATGCATGGTTATTTTTTATATATGGTAGAATTATATTCATGTCATTAGCTGTGTGATACTCTCTCTGTCTTTCAATAGATTTTCCATTTCTAACTTGGGCACTATTTATAGGTAAAGAAAATCCTTAAAATAATTTTTCAATATATAAGATAAAACATAGTCATGTGAGGTCTTATTTGATTTAACTCATTGTACATTTGGAAAATCAAATTTTTATAATTTTTACTAATATGTAATTAAGGATATTAAGTATACAAAACGTGCATTGGACAAATGGAAAATCTATTAAGGGACGAGGGAGAATATTTATTGAGAAACATCTAATCATGATTGTATTATAGTAAGATAACTATAGTCCGGCAAAGGCTACACATACACTTGGTGTATGTGGGCCAAACATACACTATGACGTGGTAGTGTATGAGTGGTCTTTAATTTGGGCCCCAAAAATGAAATTTTCATAATTTTCATTCAAATTCAAATTAAAATTTCTTTTCAAATTTTAAATTTGATTTGTATTTTCAAGGCACAATTAATGCTCCCAAATTACCAACTACCCCATTCGCTCTCCTCTCATTTTTTTGGTCCAAATTTTTCTCTCTTTTCTCTCTTCTAATGTTCTTCATGTTCTTATTGCCACTTAAGAATCGGAACAAAAAACTGAAAATCGGATTCTTTCTCTCTTCTAATGTTCTTCATGTTCTTGCGGTAATGTTCTACATGTTCTTGATTTTAATTTTTTTGCCCGAAATTTTTTTAAAAACCGAAAAATTTGATTATTTCCATCTTCTCTATCTTCTAATGTTCTTCCTGTTCTTGATTTCAATTTTTATGTACAGAATTTTTTCTACATTGTAGAATTTTTGTATAATATTTCACGAATCTAATTTTCTGAGTTTTTAAAAATTTGTTTGTTTTTACATAAATTCACGACATATAATTTTTACATAATTTTTTTTAAAATTTGTGAGTTGTTCTTTTTTATTTAATTTTTTGTTCTGAGTTGGATTTATGAGGTGTTCTTCAGAAAATTTCTGAATTCTTTAGAAAAAATTGAGTTGTTCTTTAGATTATTTTTTGTTTTTAATGATTTGTTCTTTATCTTTGTTTAAAAGATTTGATTTATGAAGTTTTCTTTGTTTGGATTTGTATGAATTCTTTGTTTAAAACTAAAAAAAATAATTGTAATTTTCAATGTTCTTCAGTTTTCCTAGATGTTCAACATCAAATTTTCATTTTTCTTGATAGGGTGATTATTAATTAGTAACAGAAGATGGACATTAGATTAATCACAATGATAATTATTTAAATATAGGCCCTGGTTACTATTTAAATGTTTCTTGTTACTAAACAAATCAATTATTTACAATCGTTTCAAATTGATATGTTATTAATATAATTGATTTTTTTAATATATATAATCTGATTTAATTTGAATTTTAATTATCATATAATGGATTGTTTATACTTCCTGGATATTAAAAATTACATTATTGATGGGGAAAAAATGTTACAAGTTACAAAGTAAAAAGTCCTTACTACAAAATAAAAAAAAATAACAAAGGGGGGGGGGGATGTGGAAGTAATAGCAAGCATGGGATTCGAACTCGAGACCTAGTAGCCGAAACGCGATTTCATGTTTGCAGTTGTAACCAAGTTGACGGGATATTCGACCGTGCTAACAAGTTGATACATTAAGTAGTTATAGTAAACAACATCGTTATATGAAAACTATAATATAGGTCCTGGTTACTATTTAAATGTTTCTTGTTACTAAACAAATCACAAACTTACAATCGTTTCAAATTGTTATGTTATTAAAATAATTGATTTTTTTTAATATATATAATCTGTTTTAATTTCAATTTTAATTATCATATAATGGATTGTTTATACTTCCTGGATATTAAACATTACATTATTGATGGGGAAAAAATGTTACAAGTTACAAAGTAAAAAGTCCTTACTACAAAGTTTTTAAAAAAAAAAAAAAACAAAAAGGGGGGGGATGTGGAAGTAATAGCAAGCATGGGATTCGAACTCGAGACCTAATAGCCGAAACGCGCTTTCATGTTTGCAGTTGTAACCAAGTTGACGGGATATTCGACCGTGCTAACAAGTTGATACATTAAGTAGTTATAGTAAACAACATCGTTATATG
Source organism: Beta corolliflora (assembly GCA_947648045.1). Classification (NCBI taxonomy): domain Eukaryota; kingdom Viridiplantae; phylum Streptophyta; class Magnoliopsida; order Caryophyllales; family Amaranthaceae; genus Beta; species Beta corolliflora. The sequence goes on from CANSZD010000431.1 coordinate 143,874, forward strand.
AAAACTATTGCATTAGACCTAATTTCCATCTAACCCATTCTCTCTCCTCTCATTGCTTGAATTATAGTTTGCAAATAACGGTGGTGTTTACTATAAGTATTTAATTTATCCACTTATTATCACGGTTGAATATCCCGTCAACTTGGTTACAACTGCAAACTTGAAAGCGCATTTATGGCTGTGAGGTCTCGAGTTCGAATCCCATGCTTGCTATTACTTCCACATTCCCCCCCCCATTTTTTTTTTATTTTTTTTATTTTTTAGTAGCACTTTTAGTATTTGTATATAACAAGATTAATAATTTTGGTGCGTATAATAAACAATAAACAAAGTATTTAAACTATTAAGTGTTATTATAAAAATGTTATAAAACTTTTGCTTAAATTGCATTTGTATTTGTTAATTTTGACAAAATGTTGTATTTATTAGTAACAGATTAGTAAGAATTTAAGCTTCCGGTTTAGAACCTATAAATTTGAAACGGTTGTAAGTTTGTGACTTTTCTAGTAACACGAAATATTTAAATAGTAAACATAACGTATATTATAGTTTGCAAACAATGGTGGTGTTTACTATAATTATTTAATTTATCCACTTATTATTACGGTTGAATATCCCGTTAACTTGGTTACAATATGGCTGTGAGGTCTCGAGTTCGAATCCCATGCTTGCTAATTGCTATTACTTCAATATTTCCTCCACCTCCCCCCATTCTTTTGTTTTTTTATTTTATTTTATAGTAGCACTTTTAGTATTTGTATATAACAAGATTGATAATTCTGGTGCCTTATAATAAACAATAAACAAAGTATTTAAACTATTAAGTGTTATTATAAAAATGTTATAAAACTTTTGCTTAAATTGCATTTGTATTTGTTAATTTTGACAAAATGTTGTATTTATTAGTAACAGATTAGTAAGAATTTAAGCTTCCGATTTAGAACCTAACCGGTTTAGTTACATTAATATCCATGCAATTGATATACTCTCTCCGTCCTTAATACTCTTTTACCATACATTACAAAAACCTTAAAAATACTGCATATTTCTTGTTCTAACCCATCAATTATAACTAACTCAAAGTACTTTTTTTCATTAAATATGTCATATTCAATTTAACAAGTTATAACATAATCTTTCAATAGTGCAAAACATTCGTAACATATTTTAACACGTGACTATAAGTTTATAAACAAAATATATAATTTATCATAGGTTTATGCTGCGACATTTTAAAACACAATTCTAATGAATGAATGAATGAATTAAAGTACATAATTAATGAATAAGTTATTGTAAGGCCTATTAAAAGATTCTTTACATAGTTTATCATCATCTTATAGTGATTTACTAATGACAAGTTCAAAATAAGTAATTGTTTTTATAAAAAAGTATCACGTAGTTAACGTTTAAAAATCACTACAAGTTGAAAAGTAGAAATTTGGCTTATGTATGTTCTTTTACATATATTAATAGATTAAAATTAATATATTAACATATTATTTAATAAAAAATATCAATTACATTAATAATAATAAAAAGTTCAAGCGATTTTAAGTTTGTGATTTGTTTAGTAACATGATAAATTTAAAAAGTAAACAGGACCTATATTATAGTTTGCAAATAATGGTGGTGTTTAATACAACTACTTAATTTATCGACTTATTAACACAGTTGAATATCCCGTCAACTTGGTTACAACTGCAAACGGATTATAAATTGTAACATTTTTAGTAACAAGTGACATTTTAGTAGTTAAAAGAACCTATACTTTAGTTTAACAATTTGTAGTTTTTTTTGTTAGCACTTTAGTCTTTTGAAGCCATAAGTTATAAAAACATGATTTTAGTTTTACTAAAGAGATAATAATAACAATAATAATAATAATAATAATAATAATAATAATAATAATAATAATAATAATAATAACGGTTATTTCACCATATACCCCTGACAAATCAAGAAATTCACCATATACCCTCAATGTTTCAATAATTCACCATATACCCCTAAGTTTCCGAAAATGTTCACCAAACACCCTTTTTCTAACGGACGTTAGGTTACCGTTAATGTTATTTACAATATTGCCATCATTAACCCCTAATCCTTAATTCTAATCCTAATACTAACCCTAATTCTAACTCTACCCAAACCCTAACCCATCCTCCCATCCCCCAAACCCTAACTCACCCAGCCCACCACCCTCCCTCCCCCCTCCACCCCACCCCCCCCCCCCCTCCACTCCACCACCGCAGCCCCTCCCCTCCGCCGCCGCCGCCCATCCTCACCGCCCTCCCCCTTCCCCTTCCCCGTCGACTCCCCCTTCCCCCTTCCCCGTCGATCTCCCCTTCTCCTCCCCCCTTCCCCCCCTCCCTCCCTCTCCCCTTCGATGCCGAAAATTCAAAAGCCCCCCCCCCTCCCCTTCCCTCGTAGCCTAGAAATTCGAAAGCCCCCACCCCCTCCCCCTTCGATCTTTGGAAAAATGCTTACCCTAAACGCACGAAATGAAGCGGGGAGAGAAGATCGAAAACGCCGGCAAACTCGGACCCTAAACGCACGAGATTGCGGACCCTAAACGCACGAAATGAAGCGGAGAGAAGATCGAACGGAGAGGAGAGCGAAGGAGTAGATCGAACCGAGAGGAGAGCGAAGGAGGAGAGATAAGCGGGCGCGCGACGCGTCGGCGGGGGTCGGGTCGATGGCGGTGTGATATGCGGCGTGAGGGTGCGGGGAAATCATGGGGGAGTGAGTGAGCGAAGGAGCAACGACGGGGAAGGGGAAGGGGAGGAGGGAAGTGGGGGTGAAGAGCAACGACGAGGAAGGGGGGTGGGTGGGGTGGGGGCAACGGTGGTGGAGTAGAGGAGGAGGGGGAGGGGGTGGGCGGGGCCGGTGGGGTTGAGGGGAGAGGGAGGGTTAGGGGTTAGTTTAGGATTAAGGTTAGGGTTAGGGTTAGATTAGAATTAGGGTTTAGGGTTAATAATGGCAAAATAGTAAATAAAGCTAATGGTGAGTTAACGGCGGTTTCAAAAAGGGCATTTGGTGAACAGTTTTAAAATGTCAAGGGTATATGGTGAACGTTTCGAAAACTCGGGGTATATGGTGCATATCTAGAACATTGAGGGTATATGGTGAATTTTTCAATTTGTCGGGGTATATGGTGAAAAAACCGTAATAATAATAATAATAATAATAATAATAATAATAATAATAATAATAATAATAATAATAATAATAATAATAATAATAATAATAATAATAATAATAATAATAATAATAATAATAATAATAATAATAATAATAATAATAATAATAATAATAATAATAATAATAATAATAATAATAATAATAATAATAATAATAATAATAATAATAATAATAATAATAATAATAATAATAATAATAATAATAATAATAATAATAATAATAATAATAATAATAATAATAATAATAATAATAATAATAATAATAATAATAATAATAATAATAATAATAATAATAATAATAATAATAATAATAATAATAATAATAATAATAATAATAATAATAATAATAATAATAATAATAATAATAATAATAATAATAATAATAATAATAATAATAATAATAATAATAATAATAATAATAATAATAATAATAATAATAATAATAATAATAATAATAATAATAATAATAATAATAATAATAATAATAATAATAATAATAATAATAATAATAATAATAATAATAATAATAATAATAATAATAATAATAATAATAATAATAATAATAATAATAATAATAATAATAATAATAATAATAATAATAATAATAATAATAATAATATGTTGTCTAATATTCATGTTAAGGAATACGATCACATATATTCGTAATGCTAAACAATGTTGTCATGACCGAGATCCTACTTTCAATCTAAAAGTTAAACATGATCTACTCGGTAGGCTCGGATCGTAGGATCGTATAGATCAAATAGGTGTAAACATGATAACAATATGATAACAATATTTAAAGGTCGGAATATAATATAATCATGTCCTTTTGGATCGTAGGATCCTACATTTTTTCCCTATAAAAAACTTAATTTAAATTTTGTTTACTTTTTAGTAGCACTTTACTCTTTTCTAAAATTGTAGTAGCACTTTGGTCTTTTCAAGCAATAAGTTGTTAAAACATGGTTTTAGTTTTACTTAAGAGATAATAATTGTATGGGAGATATCTAAGTTCCATACCGGTCCTCATGGACCGTTATTGACCGTCATGGTCAACTCATACGAGTAGATATCATTGACTAGGAATGAGTCAAACCACGATACCGTCATCTATATCATGCCGGCCATGTTGGAATACCTTACCGGTGTTCTCCATCTGGGCCAACCCTAAATGGGCATGGGTTTGATCCAATTTAACTAGTGACCCTATGCATAGCGGAAAAGATAAGTATTAAAAGATGATAGAATTATGTCCAACCAATGGGAGCATTGTCCTACCTAGCTTGGGTCACTGCCGGCTCCTATAAATACCCCATGATCTGAGTCATAAGGTATGTTCACATATACTAATATACTCTACTTGAGATATACCGGCTTTTACCATTTACTAACTTAGGCATCGGAGGGGCGTCCTCGGATCAACCCCCGAGGTTACTTTACGTGTTCTGTCGGCATACGTGATTGAAGGATACCGGTTCACCCCAACAACATTTATTCCATACCGGAACAATAATAATATGTTGTCTCATATTCATGTTAAGAAATAAGATCACATATATTCGTATTGCTAAATAATGTTGCCAGGATCGAGATCCTACTTTGAATCTAAAAGCTAAGCAGGATCTAATCGGTAGGATCGGATCGTAGGATCGTAAGATCCATAGATCAAATAGGTGTATATCCTCCGATCCATATATTCAATATTTAGTTTTCCTAATGATGGTATTAAGTATATATCTTATGATATAAGTAATATATAATTAACTTAAATCTAAATTAAATGGCTTAAAAAAGTTTAGTTGGATGGGATCGGAGGATCACGCAATCATCATAAAATCGCAGGATCGGGATCGATCATGTCCTTTTAAAAATTTGTTTACTTTTTAGTAGCACTTTAGTCTTTTCCAAAATTGTAGTAGTACTTTGGTCTTTTCAAGCAATAAGTTGTTAAAACATGGTTTTAGTTTTACTTAAGAGATAATAATAATATGTTATATGATCACATATATTCGTAATGCTAAACAATGTTATCAAGATCGATATCCTACTTTGAATATAAAAGGTAAGCAGGATCTAATCGGTAGGATCGGATCGTAGGATCTTAAGATCTTACGGCATAGATCAAATAGGTGTAAACATGATAACACTATGATAACAATATTTAAAGGTCGGAATATAATAAATTTCAATAATTTGCTTTTCAATGATGGTATTAAGTCTACATCTTATGACCTAAATAATATATAACTTAAATCTAAAAGACTTAAAAGAACATTTAATTATTTTTTTAAAATGATGGTATTAAGTATATATCTTATTTTTTTTTTTTTTTTTTTTGATGGGGAGAAAAAAACCTTAAGTTGCCCTCCTTAATCTGGAGGCCAACCTAAAACATCCTTGCGGATGAGAAGGGAAAAATCAATACAATAAGGAGGAGACCAAAATAACACATTGGAAGAGAAGTGACCCTTGTGTGCCATAAAATCCATTGCTTCGGTTGGCCTCCCGATAACAATGTTGAAACGACACTTGATCAAACTGTTCCAAAAGCGAACCTGTATCAACAATAATATTAGCAATAGACCACGGCGGAATACCATTTGGCTTTATAGAGTTAATAACAGTGATATTATCTCCTTCAATGACAATCTTCTTAATATGGAGAGAAATTGCCCCTTTAATGCCTTCAAGCAACCCCATAGCTTCCGTTATTAGAATCGAAGGATAGTCTCCCAAAGATTTGGCACTAGCCATCAAAACCTCACCTTGGGAATTTCTAAGAACAAAGCCATAAGAAGCTTGCCCATTATCTAGTTTAGAACCATCAAAATTTAACTTAACAACATCCTCATCGGGAGGGCCCAAATAAGATTCTTACCGAACGAGAAGGCAGCTTATTGATTTTGATAGGGGAAAAGCTAGGAGAAGGAATAACTAAATTGGAACAAACAGCTTTATCCCACTTGTTAACATAGGAGTTAATGATAAAACTAGCTTGAGAGAAAGAAACACTCTCATTATTGAAAATGAGTTTATTTCGAAATACCAAACATGCCACCAAACAATAGAGAGTTGAGTAAGATGAGCAATAGACAAGCAACTATGGCAAGCTTCTAAAGCCGAACGAAAAGAAGTGAGCTCCAAAGAAGGGAACCACGAAGGAAGGATAGGCCATTCAAAATTATTCGCCAAGTGAGCAAACACATCTAATGTAAAAGGACATTCAAAACACAAATGACAAGTCGTCTCAGTAGGATTATTACAGAAACAACAATTTTGCGGCACAAAAATATGACTTTTTTCCAAACGACTAGTAGAGGCAAGCCCATCATTACAAGCTTTCCAAAGAAAATTTTTAATCTTAGAAGGAGCACAAATACCCCAAATCCAATTGTACTCCACCTTGAGATCATTATAACCATTAAGATTTTGGATAAGAGAAGCACCTGATTTGACCGAATAATGGCCATCCGAAGTTAGCCCCCACACCAATTTGTCTTCTTGATTAGACGAAGGAATAAAAAGAGAAGCAATAATCTTTACCATACTAGGAGGAACTAATGTAAGGAGTTTGGGGCAATCCCAGACACCCGAGTCCAAGATACAATCTGCAACCTTAAGATTTTCAGTATTTAGAGTTGGATGAAACTTAGAGAGAAGAGGGAACTGAAAGATCCAATTATCGGACCAAAACATAATGTTCTTGCCATTTCCCAATTGCCATCTAACACCTTGTTTAAATATTTGACGATGACGCAGAAGATTTTTCCATTGCCAAGAAGCATTAGAAGGAATTTTACACGAAAAAATACTTTTATCCTTCATATACTTTTGCTGAACTAACTTAACCCAAAGATTGTCTTTATTTGAGATTATTTTTCATAATAATTTCATTTGGAGAGCCACATTAGAAACTTCAGCTTTTCGGAAACCTACGCCCCCAAAAGATTTAGGTTGACAAACCTTATTCCAACCTATTAGATTAGCAGTTTTCGAAGAAGGATCTTAATTCCAAAAGAAATTTCTATAAGTTGCATCCAACTTATAGAGCACTTTTTTAGGAAGAGTAAAGCTTTGCATTTAGAAACTCGCTTTAGAAGATAAATTTGACTGAATAAGAATTGTTCTACCAGCTTGAGATAAAGAATTGGCCTTCCACTTAGGAAGTTGTTGAACGGTTTTTGAAACAACCCCAACAAATGTCTCGTTAGTGACCCTAGAATTGATGATAGGGCAGCCCAAGTAATCACCTAGATCTGAAGTTTCTTGCATCCCAAGAATAGCAGCAAAGTTTACTTTATCAGAATCAATAACATTTGGAGAACATTGGAAAGCAGATTTATGATAATTAACAAGTTGCCCTGACATCGAGCAATATTTATCTAAAATTTGCCTAATTTTCATACGACCAAGATCGGTTACCTTAGCAAAAATCATAGTGTCATCAGCCAAAGGTAAGAAAAGGAATTTTAACTCTCGATCTCGCCAATAGGAACTCCTATAAGATTTCCGGGACAATTACGGCCTCGGAAAATTCTCGGCTAGCGGTTCAAAGACATAGAATGAAAAGATATGGGGAAAGGGGGGTCCCCTTGCCGAATCCCACGAGAGGTAAAAAATCTTTCTCCTGGAATACCATTAACTAGGATCGAAACGAAAGCGAAGAAATACAACTACGGATCCAACCAATCCAAGTTGGGCTAAACCCCAACTTATCTAAAGTGGTATAAATGTAATCCCATTCCAATCTGTCATAAGCTTTCTCCATGTCTAATTTAATCGCAATCCACCCTTCCTTTCCTGCTTTGTTCTTAAAAAGAATGAAACACTTCATGAGCAATGAGAATGTTATCTTGAATTAGTCTTTTCGGGACAAAAGCACCTTGAAGGGGTGAATAATTTTACCCATAGTAATTTTCAAATTGTTTGTGATAATTTTAGAGATAACTTTGTAAATAGTGGAACACAAACTTATAGGACGAAAGTGATTTGCATTGGAGGGATTTTCGGTTTTGGGGATTAAGGCAAGAAATGTATGATTAATTTCCTTGAGCATATGACCGAGTGAAAGAAAGCTTGAACAAGCCACGACACACTTGAGTTCCCAACTAAAGTCCAATATCTCACGAAAAAAATAAGGAGGGAATCCATCCGGGCCAGGGGATTTATCGGGGGCAAGCCCAAAAACCGCATCCTTAATTTCTTCCTGGGAGATTGATGAAATTAATAATTGATTATCATCATTAGATACTACAGATGAAAGAAGACGAAAATCCACATTTTGATCAAACGAACATCTAGAGTTAGAGACAAATCTTTTTCTAAAAGCTTTTGTTATTTCTTGTTCTATTAGCATAGGTTGAGAAATAACTTGTGCGTCTTCCGTGGTAAATTCTTTGATTTGGTTTCGATGTTTTCTAATAGTAGCGTAGGTATGATAATACTTTGAATTCGTGTCCCCAAACATTAGATAGTTAGTTTTGCTTTTTCGTTTCCAATAAGTAGTGTGGTAATCTAGCAATTTGGTTCTCTTATTTAAAAAAATTTCCTGTTGATTTTGAAAAGCTACATTAAGAGGGTCAATGATAAGCATAGCTTGAATTTCCTCAAGTCTAATATCTACCTGGCGTAATTGTCTAAAGATATTACCAAATTGAGATTTATTCCATTCTTTGGAATTTGCTTTTAGAAGTTTACATTTTTTTGTTAGATTATACATATGAGAACCATTGAATTTGGTACACCAAGTTCGTTTAACTAGAGTATCATAGTCTTTCCTTGAACACCACATTATTTCAAATCTAAACGGAGGAGCCTTAGAAAATTTTTGAGATAGATAATCAAGTGAAACTTGACAATGATCGGAAGAAGTGAAAATATGATGTTTAAGAGAAGCTTGGGGAAATAATCCCAACCAAGAGGTACTTGCTACACCTCTATCCAGTCTCTCATGAATATTATTGGGGCCAACCCTTTTTTTCCGCCAAGTAAAGACATGACCAACAAAGGAGAGTTCAGTGCAAGCTACATTACTAAACAGGTTTTGCATGTAATAAGATCTAGAAGAAGTGAAGGGAGCACCTCCCATTTTATCTGATGCATTACTAATCTCATTAAAATCACCAAGAATAATAAAAGGAGAAGAGAGCGAACTAATATAGGATATCAATTCACTCCAAAATGCATTTTTGTGCTCCTTTTGAGCTGGTGCATAAATGAAAATCACCACAAATTGAATATCTAAATTCAAAAGATCTATAGAACAAGCTAAAAACCTCATAGATTTATGAATAACAGATAGATTGAAAGGATTTATATTACAATTTTTCCAAAAGAGCCAAATGCCCCCTGCATAACCCATAGTAGGGAGATAATCAAAATGGAGGAAACCAGCAGCACTTGCAGTAGCTTGGGAAGGGGGAGATTTAGATTTTACTTCACACAACATTAAGATTTTAATGTTGTTAAAATTGCAGAAGTCTCTACATTCTTCCATAGCATTCTTTCTAACACCTCCTCTAATATTCCAAAATCCTATTGACATAGTTCACCAGATAATAAAACAAAAACCATTTGACTAAAACCAAAATTTGACAAACAAGCTCATTCTTACCATTGCCTCTTACAGTAATATAAGAAATATCAAAGGATTTTGAACTATTTACCGATATTGAAACACAAGATAGTAATTGCCTTTCTGGAAGAGATGATAAATGAGGAAATAAATCAAATAGGATTTGCTGCCACATGACCCATTTGCCAAAGAAAAGGCCAAAAACCAGGCTAAAATCGAAAATACACAATCTGCACCAATTAAAGTAAATTGCTTTAGCTAGATTTTGGTAATTAAGATCCTTGGTACCCACTTTACAGTGAATACAACACTGTATTCCCTTTAAGGTACTGAGAATAAAACCTCTACTAGGGTGCCACCACCCCTTAAACATGACATTGAAAGCAACCCTTAGCGCGATAGAACGAATGCCAACCTTTTTATATATATAGAGACACATAACAAGAGTTTTCAATAGAAAAAACTTTCTTAAAGAGATACAAATGAGAAATTTCAACATCCTCAACGAGAATGGAAAAGACCAAGCCTTCGACGACAAGATGGAAAAAGACCACTCTTCTCCATTCCAATAACTTAAGGGTCCGGAATGGAGGAAATGAAAAAGTTGTTGACTAAGACAAATGGATTTCTCATTATCGATTATTAAACCAAGGAGGCTTAAAGAAGCTTTTAATTTTTTCCCGAAATATTATAATATGATTCATCTTTGTCATTTGCGAAATAAACCGGAAGTGAACTATAACATACCTTTGCAAATACTATGATAAGAAGGAGTTCTGAAAACAGAACAAAATAACTCTTACTTACAACCTTGCTGTTCGCATTATATGCGAAATCCTGAAGGGATCGAACTTCAGAGCATCTACTGGTTGATTCTAAATGAGTTGTTAAACTTTTTTGAAATGAAGTCCAGAATATCCACAACCACATACTGGACAGACTATAAAATAGAATTATGAGATGAATAGCAGACAGACTATATATATGCATTGAAAATTGAATAACAACTTGCAAAAAGTCATTGCATTTTTCTTTAACAGAGAGCGGTCGCACAAAATAGCTAAGGCCTTCTATTGGCACAAGTTGAGAAGAGTATGCGTCTCCATTCCAATAGCTTCTGGGGCCTAGAATGGAGTGAAAAAAACCAATCCAATAGCTTCTGTAGCCTAAATTGGAGTTTTTAAGAAATTGAAAAACTGAGCAAAAGAAACAACAAAATCCAATCCAATAACTTCTGACATCTAAATTGGATTTAGTTGAGTTTGAGGTATCATGAATAGCCAATCCAAAAACAGAGATTGACACATTAAAAGAACAATAATTAGTAGCTAAAATGACCATAGCTTGATAGCAGATTAATAACCAATGCCAAAAGAGGAGCATGACAAAATACTTTAAAAACCAAAGAAAGTCAATTCGGATACCCCAAAAGAGAATCATGGTATCCCTCATAGCTGCTATTGTCATGAATATAACACAAACCTGAAGACTTTTGAAAATCAAGCGACTTCTACTTTCCTTAAATATAAGAAAAGAAGCCTCTAATACTAACTGAACTACATCAAAGCATAGAAAACATAGCAAATTTAATGATCCAACACAAAACCAGATGTGAAAGAAGTTTGACTTTGTCATCACAATGATTCGTAAAGTGGAAAAATTCCACTCAAAGTTCTGAAATAAAACACAGGAAAAACTATGCTTATAAGCTTCATAAAAATAAGGTAAGTTATTGCTTCTTAGCAGATCAAGAGCCCAAAAGGACTTGAAGAGATTTCTAATTTTGTTTGATGACTTAAAACCAGTCTGATGTAATCTCACTTTAGAAGAAAAGATTGAGACTAATAAAAAGTAAAATTTTGCATACATTCCATAAATCTGAAATTTTATACCAGAGAAGCAGAAGCTTAAGACAGGAACCACCATCTGCCCCTCAGATTGCGCCAACAAGACCAAAGAAATCGCCAATGGAAAATAAATCGCACCAAGAAACAACGTACGGAGAAGCCCACATCAATCTATCTAAAAATATTAGAGAACGAACCCTAAAAACCCCAGCCCAGAAACGAAATTTGAATTTGAATGGAAGGAAAACGAAACCTTTAATCCAGTCTAATGATTGAACCGGAAAACTTACAAATGAGAGTGGACAAATTAACTGAAATACCTCAATCCGATAACAAGATTTATTCTCAGAAAGTGAGATAACCTTTCTGGAATTCTCAAACACAAAAAGGGACAAATATTTGGGCTGATTTCAGGGATTTTTTGAGAAATGGATTATGAAGATTATCACTAGAAATGATAATAGAGATTTAATACTAACAGCCAGGAAAGTTTTGAATTGAATTTCATTAGGAAATTGAATTGGGGTATTTTTCAATATCTTTGGACTAGGGTTTCTCGGGGAATAAGTTTTGGGGGACTTTTTTCTAGAGCTTCTCTCTCTTACTTTCTCTCTCATTTGGGTCTTATTAATGTAACTTGTATACCAAACTAGGAATTAAGTATATATCTTATGATATAAATGATGGTAGTAGCACTTTAGTCTTTTTTAAAAATTTGTAGAAATACTTTGGTCCTTTTTAACCTTTTAGTAACAGTGTAGATTTTAGTAGTAACAGAGAACTATATTTTAGTTTGGAAATTTCTAGTTTTTTTTACCCATAATTGTAGTAGCACTTTAGAATGTAGAAGCACTTTGGTCTTTTTTAAAATATTAGTAACATGTTAGATTTTAGTAGCAATAGAAAACATTATTTTAGTTTGGAAATTTGTAGATAATTAATTGAATTTTGTTAAATGTATGTTACGTGGACTTACTTGTGACCCAAAAGAAAAAAAAATCCAATAAACATTAAAGCAAAACTGCATTTGAATAAATAGATTTAATAAGTGTTTAAAAAAAATTTGATTTGATTGATGGTAACAAGTCAGTATTTTTCAGATTTTGTTCTAGGGAGTAATGATGACGTCAGTGGGTGCAACAAAGCTGTGTAACCTCTCGAAATAAAGGCGATTATTTAATGTTAAATTCCATTTATTCCGTTTATTTAATAAAAAAAAACAAAAAAACGATTAAATATGTGAATCTGCACAATTTGAGAACAAAACAGGTTTAACGGATTATAAATATGTTGGCTTATGGATGTTCTTTTACAAATATTAATAGATTAAAATTGAAAGTAAAACAGATTATTTAATAAAAAATATCTACTATATTAATAACAAAAAAAAAGTTCAAACGATTGTAAGTTTGTGATTTGTTTAGTAACACGATAAATTTAAAAAAGTAAACAGGACCTATATTATAGTTTACAAATAATGGTGGTGTTTAATACAACTACTTAATGTATCCACTTGTTAACACGGTTGAATATCCTGTCAACTTGGTTACAACTGCAAACTTGAAAGCGCATTTATGGTTGTGAGATCTCGAGTTCGAATCCCATGCTTGCTATTACTTCCACAATAATTCCCCCCCTACATTCTTTTTTTTATTTTTAATTTGTAGTACCACTTTTAATGTGTAACTTGTAACATTCTTTTGTTTTTTTAAACAATGTTGTCAGGATCGAGATCGTACTTTGAATCTAAAAGTTAAAGAGGATCTACTCGGTAGGATCGGATCGTAGGATAGTAAGATCCATAGATGAAACAGGTTTAAACATGATAACAATATGATAACAATATTTAAAGGTCGGAATATAATAAATTTCAATAATTGGTTTTCCAAACAATGGTTTTAAGTCTATATCTTATGATCTAAATAATATATAACGTAAAGCTAAAGGAATTAAAAATGTTTAGTTGGATAGGATCGAATGATCACTCAATCATCGTAGAACCGCAGGATCAGGATCGATCATGTCATTTTGGATCGTAGGATCCTACATTTTTTTCCCTAAAATTTATTTTTTATATTTTTGTTTACTTTTTAGTAGCACTTAAGTCTTTTCCAAAATTGTAGAAGCACTTTGGTCTTTTCAAGCAATAAGTTGTTAAAACATGCATGGTTTTAGTTTGACTTAAGAGATAATAATAATAATATAATATTCATATTAAGGAAAAAGATCACATATATTCGTAATGCTAAACAATGTTGTCAGGATCGATATTCTATTTTGAATCTAAAAGTTAAGGAGGATCTACTCGGTAGGATCGGATCGTAAGATCCATAGATGACATAGGTGTAAACATGATAACAATATGATAACAATATTTAAAGGTCGGAATATAATAAATTTCAATAATTGGTTTTCCAAATGATGGTTTTAAGTCTATATCTTATGATCTAAATAATCTATAACGTAAATCTAAAAGAATTAAAAAAGTTTAGTTGGATAGGATCGGATGATCACTCAATCATCGTAGAACCGCAAGATCAGGATCGATCAGGTCCTTTTGGATCGTAGGATCCTACATTTTTTCCCTAAAAAATGGTTTTTTATTTTTGTTAACACGGTTGAATATCCCGTCAACTTGGTTACAACTGAACATGTGAAAGCGTGTTTATGGCTGTGAGGTCTCGAGTTTGAATCTCATGCTTGCTATTACTTCCACATTTCCTCCCCCTCCCCCATTCTTTTTTTTTAAATTTGTAGTAGGCCTTTTTAATTTGTAACTTGTAACATTTTTGCCCTTTATATATTTTGTTGGAATCGGGTCCCTTAATTGTAGAGACATATTTACCGAAATTTGCGCCTTGATATTATTGGAATTTTTGCCCTTTATATATATTGTTGGAAACTAGTTTAAATTGTCGGAATTTTTTTGCAACAACCGTACAAAATGGCGGCCACCACAATAACTTAATATGGGAGAAAGGGCAGAATGCAAGATATAAATTGTTGGCATGGTTGTTGGTTTAACGTAAAATAATAAATAGGAAAAAAAAATTAATATTATGAGCCATAGCTACTGAAAAGTTGAGAACTAAATAAAGTGAGAGAAAAATTTGAAGATGGGAGAAGTTTAATTAGAAGAAAAGCATAACCTTCCAAAACTTTTTCTAATAATTATTTATTTTCCACTTTTTCAAAGGTAGGGCCCTAAGTCGTCGCTCAGGTTGCTCCCCCTAATAGCCGGCTCTGAATGATAATAATAACATTAATACAAATATTAATCAAATATTTATGTTAATGATAACTTTATATTTAAAAGATCAACTGAAGTGTTTAATAATAATCTAATGTTTAATATCCAGGAAAGGTTTGGAGTCCAGTATATGATAATTAAAATTGAAATAAAACAGATTATATATATAAAAACAAAATAACAATTATATTAATAACATATCAATTTGAAAAGATTGTAAGTTTGTGATTTGTTTAGTAACATGATACATTTAAATAGTAATCAAGACATATAGTTTGCAAATAACATTCGATTTTTACTATAACTACTGAACTAATTAAAATTGAAAGTAAAACAGATTATATATATATATAAAACAAAATTCAATTATATTAATAACATATAAATTTGAAAAGATTGTAAGTTTGTGATTTGTTTAGTCACACCATACATTTAAATAGTAACCAAGACCTATATTATAGTTTGCAAATAACGATGGTGTTTACTATGATAATTAAAATTATATGATAATTAAAATTGAAATTAAAACAGATGATATATATAACAAAAACAATTATAAATAACATATCCAGGTTTATGACAGAGAGCATTGCTGGTTCGCCACGACTCTTTGCAAATGAAGAAGAAGAATCTACATATAGTCCAAGTTGCTCAATTCCTACAAACCCAAACCCAAACCCAAATTGGTTACGTAGTACTCAGTAATTGATCTCATAAGTATTAGTTGACACTTGAGCTTTTAGTGTTGATTTGTAAACTTTATTTAGCTTTGATTTTGAAAGGGTCTTGATGTATTTATTTTAATGTTATGGTATGAACGTTTAAATTACAAATATTCAAGCGTACTAAAAACTCTTGACAAATCCTCTTTTATACATACATATATATTAGATTTGAGACGCTTAAGAATATTATTATATTATTATGCTTCATCACTCAAAGTTATACTTATACTTATATGCTAATTAAAATAACATTGTGCTTACGTGTTTTATGTATCTATGTATAGGCCAATTAAACAACATAATTCAAAAATTCAATTTTTACTAGTTTTTAAGTTGCTAAAACCATGTTTTTACAAATTGTTGTGGAAAAGACTAAAGTGCTACTATGAATTTTAAAAAGACTAAAGTGTTACTACAAATGTTAAAAAAAAAATCATTTTAATGGGGATTAAAATATGGGATGCATGGGATTCGAACTCGGAACATAACAGCCATAAACGCGTTTTCGTTGTCGTTGTAGTAACCAAGATTGCGGGATATTCACCATGTCAAGAAGTGGAGACATTAAATAATTATACTATACACTGCCGTTTTTTGCAAACTATAATACAAGTTTGTATTACTATGAAAATAATTACTGTTACTTAAAAAATTGCAAAATTATAGTCGTTTGAAACTGTTTTGTTATTAATATCATTGATTTTTTTTTAAAAAATAATCTGTGATACTTTTAATTTTTATTATCATATAATGGACTTCAAACGATTCCTGGATTGGAAAGCTTACTGTTTGATTCTAAACCAGAAAATACTAAAGTGTTTCTACAAATTTTTTTAAAAAAACATTTTTAATGAGGATTAAAATTTGGGATGCATGGGATTCGAACTCGGGACCTAACAGCCATAAACACGTTTTCATTGTCGTTGTAGTAACCAAGATTGCGGGATATTCACCATGTCAAGAAGTGGAGACATTAAGTATTTATACTATACACCGCCTTTTTTTGCAAACTATAATATAGGTTTGCGTTACTATTAAAATGTTTAATGTTACTAAACAAACTGCAAACTTATAGTCGTTTGAAACTGTTTTGTTATTAATATAATTGATTTTTTTTTTTAAAAATAGTCTGTTATACTTTTAATTTTTATTATCATATAATGGACTTCAAACGTTTCATGGACTGGAAAGCTTACTGTTTGATTCCAAAATTCTTCTTGAACTGTTACTAATATATATATCATTTTGTCAAAATTAACAAATACAAATGCAAGGAAATATAGTTAGGATACAAATATATTTATTCTGTTACTAAATTAATATCACCCCTAATATATAACAGCTCAAAACATATTCTTATCGGGGTTGAATGTCTTCTTTACAAACGAACTAAGGGATTGCTGAATGTCTTCTTTACAAACCAACTATGGGACTGAAAACGTTGTTCAATATGAGTATGGAGTGTATTAGTTTAATTAGTGCATTTTTTTAAATAAAAAAAATTCGTCGGAAAAATTTCCACCGTCAATGGCTTCCATGTTTCGGCTGTCTTCTCCGGCCATTTATATGCATGCATGGAACAACCTTTTGTTTTTTTTTAAATTGCAAAGAGGTGGAGGTGAGAGTATTATTTAATGAACTAAGTTTGGCGCCAAACAAATTGTTCTCTCTCTCCATATTTTGTGGCGCTAGAATTTCCGCCCAAAACTTGTAAGTGGCGCAATAAGATTTCCGCTCAAGTTCCCTCTCTTTTTTTTGGCTAGCAGCGACGTGGCAATACACCATTGGAAGTGTATGTAGGGCATACATACACCAAGTGTATGTGTAGCGTCTCTCACTATAGTCCCAACTAATAATTATTATCTTAATGCAAATCTCAAGCTCTATTTAATGATTATGAGATGATGTATTTTTTAAGTATGTAGCAAAAGTTATAATACTCAATTGTATTATAGATTTTTAGATAATTTGCTGGAAATCAAACTCTATTATCTATTAATAATTCTAAAACTCCTATTCTTATCATATTTCATGCATGTAGTACTTATTATTATATTAGTATACTCTTGTTAATATAGTTCCTCCTCAATATATATATTTAGATCAGATTTATTGAGATATATATTATACATTGGAGACCATTAAAAAACATGTATACTTAACTAGTATAAATATAATGGGGGTAACATATTAATATCATTATAATTTGCAAATTTTTCCTTAATTCATAAAGATACCAACTTACCAAGTTCTGCATTTACCAAAAGAATTAGTATTCATTTTCCCTAAACTTAGCAAGAATACCTAAAGATGTGGACACATAAACCACGTCCAAAACAAATTAAGGTTTAGTTTGACTTATTCTTTGCTTTTTTTGTCGTGATAGTTTGACCTAAACTCGAAGTTTGTGAATCAAATTGCCTTATTTGCCACACAAAATGCACTTATCTCATTCACAATCATAAATCGTACACGAAAAAAAAGAAAGCAAAATGACAATATAATTGACAGATATGAAAATTCACCTCAAGATGTAAAGGAAAATAGATATGAAATGTTTGGGCTGCATGACAAAACTTGTCAAACATGGAGTGCAACAATGGGGGTGATGCTTCATTGTCACGAGAGTGAGATTATCAAATCCATAAACAAGTATGATATAAAAGTTCTCTAAACCTTATTTTGGATTCTAACTTTGAGGACAAGTTGTGGCGAATCGAAACTATTTGCACTGTACCGTGGGTTTATATGTATTTTTAATTACGTTTTTTTCACCAAATACCCCCGACAAATTAAAAAATTCACCATATACCCTCAATGTTCCAAAAATTCACCATATACCCTTGAGTTTTCGAAAACGTTCACCAAATGCCCTTTTTCTAACTTCCGTTAACCCACTGTTAGCTTTATTTACCATTTTGCCATCATTAACCCTAAACCCTAATTCTAAACCCTAATCCCTAACCCTAATCTAAATCCTAACCCTAAAATCTAAACCCTAATCCTTAACCCTAAGCCCAATCCAACCCCCTCCCCAACCCTAAGCCCAACCCCCTCCCCAACCCTAAGCCCAACCCCCCACCACCTCCCCCTCCCCTCCCCCTCCCCCCCCCCCCCCCCCCTCCCCTCCCCCTCCCCCGTCGCAACCCCCCACCCCCTCTCCCCTCCCCCGTCGCATCCCCCATCCCCTCCCCTTCCCCCGCCGCAGCCCCCGCTCCTCCCCCGCCGCCCAAGACCACCATCTCCACCATTCGAACCAACCCACGCCCGAAGTCGAGCCACCCTAGAATTCATTCCGGCTAGAAATCGAGCCACCCAACATCTACCTATTGGGTGGACTATCCACTCTTAATACATCATTAGAAAAAAATAATTGTTAATGTTGAGTTGGAGTTCACCTTACATTAAATTTTATCAACCACTTGGTCAATAAAGTTTTATCCCTCGGTGTTATATGTTCATAAAATTATCTAGGTTAGTGCTCTGCAATTTTAAATTTTTTATATCAAATATAAGGATTGCCCTTTCTTTCGAGAGATAGGAGCACCGTCTATTAGTAATTATAATTAGAAAAAATTGTTTTAAATAAGCCAATTTTTGCGTGGTCTTCCCAAAATAAGTCAAGCTATGGATTATTCCTGATTGAGTTAAGCTTGTAGGATTGTTTTTTTCTATTGGGTCAAAACACTTACAACCTGAACAACATGTTATGTTTTATTTTTACTTATTTTTTTATTCTTTTGGTTTTTTATTTTCACCCACCACCCCAATCAAACAACCACCCCTCAAACCCCAACCCCAACATCCACCATCTGGCCACCAATGCCACCTACAGAACCACCACCCACCCCCACCGAACTCTCCTTATTAGCACCACCATTATCTCTCTCCTCACTACTAGTTCCACCCATCGAACCACCACCCATTGAAACCAACTAACCACCACCACAACTCACATCAACTACCCACCGCCACCACTCACCATCCTCCACCTCCCCCGTGCTACTCACCCCGTCTGCTCGCTCAGCCCCGCGGTCTGCCGCCATCACCATCACCTTCCTCCTCCTCCCCCGCGCTACTCCTCCTATCCCTCATCTTTCTCGCTACTCTGATCCACTTCTCCCTCCCTCTGTCTCGCTGCTCTCCTCCCCTTTGCCCGTCTGGGCTGCTGACCCCTACCAGCTGCCAATCTCGCCACCAGGGCACCCCCCTTCGCCGTCGCCTCGCCCGCCGACCCTCCCTGCTCGATTTCTGCCATCGCGACCATTATGGGTGGTTTTCTTGTTGTTGCAATGTGAAACGGTTGGTAGTGAAGGTGGTGATAGAGGGTGAGAGCCTAACGTAGTTGAAGAGGGATGGTGGTGTTTGGTGTTCAGTGGAGATGAGATGGGATGAGATGAGATGAGATGAGAGAGTGGGTGTGAGTTGTGGTGGTGTTTGGAGGTTTGAAGGGGAGGACAGAGAAAGATGGGAGGAGAAGGGAGGAGAGAGAGTGTGAAAATGAATTTGTTTTATTTTGAGGTAAAAAGTAGAAATTTTTTAGCAAACTTGTCATATTGCAACACGTGGCCATGTAACCTATTAAAACAGGTCACAAATACAAGATAATCGGTTAAAATTCAAAACAACATAATGGCACTGCAAGCTTAACCCAATTAGGAATAATCCATAACTTGACTTATTTTGGGAAGATCACGCAAAGGTTGGCTTATTTAAAATAATTTTTCCTTATAATTAATGTTCTTAAAATGAGTTTTAGACATACAACACATTAAGACGAACTAGTCTTAGGAGGAGTTTTGGGCGAACTAGGATTATGTTTAATGAAAGTATCTTTTCGTGTCTAATATCCCAAATTGATATTAGATGCTTTTGCGATATGTACCCCAAAATAATCTCAAATTGGTACCTAACAATGTGTATGGTAAGAGTTTTCAAATGACTTAAATCCTTTTTCGAAAATCTAAATGCTGGGGCGGCGTTGATATCGACTCATTGTGTAAAAACATTTCTCATAGTTGGTGTATGAATCATTTATCGTATATGCATAGTTTTTATTGTAGAAGTATAATGATATGAAGCTAGATGTTCAATTGATCAAAATATCACTTCTAATTTGATTATGGTTTTAATTCCCTTAAATAACTCCTAATTTGATTAACCAAGCAATAATTTTTAATACACTCCAGAATTAAAACTAAAGGTGGACGACACTCCTAATACTCGAATAATTCAAAAGATTTTTTTTCACAATTTTGTTACTCTATACCTCTTACTAATACTAATAATAAAATAAGTCATAGGGAGGATATAACTCATCCTTAAGGGTATTGGTAAAACTATATATTAAAACATTAAAATAAGATTGTAACACATGGCTATTCATCCTATAAACTTTGTCTTGATGCAAATAAATTGAAGTCAATGGAGTCCAAAGCTAAAGGGATAGCTTATTTAGAGGTTGCCTTTGATTTTACCTTACACTAGTTATTAGGCTCGGGCGATGCTCTGGATTATTAATATTTTCATGTCAAAAGAAAGCATCTAATGTTGCATAGTTCACTGATTAGAACTTTACTATATTAACTTGAGGTCACGTGGTCGAATCTTGTACGAAACATGTTTCTAATTTTTTGATGTTTGTTGATGACATGGAACGAAACAACTAAAGGGATAGTGCCACGTGGCGTGTAAACTTGCTTCAGAACATCTTTTAATGTATTTGTATATATGTGTCAATATTTTTTAGTTTATAATACAAAATTTAAAATTTAAAACATCTTTATACTTTTAATGTATTAACTAGTTTTTAGGGCCGGGCTATGCTCCGGGTAATTATAGTTTTCATTTATTAATATTCTACTTTGAAATGATAACATCAAATATAACTTGGTTTAGTGGTTATGATTGTAGTATATAAACTTAAAGTCACAAGATCAAATCTTATACATGACATTTTTTTTTAAATTGTATCATGTATGTGTATCACATGTTGTAAAACACCTAAGGAGGAGTGACACGTGTCGCCGTTTCTTTGTTTAGGAACACCTTTTAATATATCTGTATAGATAAAGTGACTAATATTATGATCTTCATTGAACATGACCTCTCTGATAAGTAAACCGTCCTTGTTGGTAACTTTACACCGCATCACGTTGGCTTTGGTTGGCAATACTAGCTGAAAATAAACTAAAACTGATAAGTTAAATGAAAATGGTAACATAAAGTTGAAACATATAAATTACTTTGGCAAAATTAGTTGCTTAAGTTGATAAATTACTTCGGCAAAATTAGTTGCTATCAATTTTTTCAAAAGATTATCCAAAATTTCAGTCACCTGATTTTGAAAAGGTAAAGATTTTAACTTATCATTTAAGTCACTTTTACCACTTTAATATTTTAGGTACTCCCCAAACATTATTAATCATTTTAGCACCTAAAATATGTTAGCACCTTATTTAAGGTAACTAAGGGCCTGTTCTCTCCAGCTTATTTTCAGTTCAGTTCAGTTCAGTTCAGTTCAGTTCAATTCAGTTCAGTTCAATTCAGTTCAGTTCAGTTCCTAAATTATTATCATTACTATTAATTAGTTATAATTTAATTCGGTTCGGTTCGATTCGGTTCGATTCGGTTCGGTTCAATTCGGTTCGATTCGGTTCGGTTCGGTTCGGTTCGGTTCGGTTCAATTCGGTTCGGTTCGGTTCGATTTGTTTTATGCCGAAGAGAACATGCTCTAAAATGCTTCCTTAAATAGAGTTGTTGATATTTAAGAAAAAACATACATAGGCAGCGCTAAGCACGTGCGAGATAGGCGACTGCATAGGGCCTCGTAAATTTTTGGGCCCCATATACTATTTTTATATTTATAGATATTGACTCGTTGTATAGATCATTTTTCATTGTCGGTGTAGGACTCATATATCATATATGCATAGTTTTTATTGCAGCAGTATGATTAATAGTGTAACATAATTCGCTTTTTCAGTTCGCGGTTCGCCGAAAATGGGCTAAAAAAAGGCGAAACCCGAACATAATTCACTTTTTTCATATTGCAATTCGCGGGGAGATTAGGGAATTAAGTTACGCTGATGATACATATGAAACCAGCTAGTAAATTAATCAAAATGCCACTCATGTATTAAAAGTAAATTGATCAATATACATATGAAACCGGCTATATAATCTGATTACGGTTTTGATTCCCTTAAATTACTCCAAACTTAATTAATCAAACAATAATTTTTAATACACTCATGTATTAAAAGTAAAGGTTTATGTCACTCTTAACCGTCTAATAATGCAAAAGAACATTTTTCACAAATTTTAACCCTTGAACGAAATTAGACACCTTTCATAAATAATAAAATAAGTCATAGGGAGAATATAACTCCTCCTTAAGGGTAATGGTAAAACCATGAGCTTATCAATTTTTAAAACATTAAAATAGATAGTATAACACAAGATTGTAGTACATGGCTATTCATCATATAAACTCTTACTTTGTTGCCAATAAATGAAAGTCAATGGAGTCCAAAACTAAAGAGACAACTTACTCAAAGAGCGCCTCTGATTTTACCTCAAAGATGTTAAATGTGTAAATATTTTTTTATTCTATAATACAAATGTTTTTTAAAAAATATTTATACTTCTAATATATTAATAAAGGGACCAATATAATCCTAACTGAACAGGCCCTCCTTGAAAAATGAACCACCCATGAAAACATATCTATACAAATATATTAAAAGGTGCTCCTGTCAAAAGAACGGTGCCACGTGGCACTCTTTTTTTTAAACCTAAAATTTTAAGTTATTCTAATTTTAGTTTTTTAAAATGGCAAGTATTTTGATTGATTGATTACCCATTATTACTTTAAAATTTTAAACAAATTGATGTAATTAAAAAATAAGGGTATTATAGTCATTTAATAGGGGGACACCATGCCTCCCCCTTCCCTTATATAATACTAGCTTTCTAAGCACTCGATGCGTGCAACGACAATTTTTTCATTGTGATATTCCGTAATGTCGAATAACTAGTTTTACATGCACGCAATGCAATACATGCATCGACACCTCATTATAGTAGTTTAAGTTGATAATTTTTTTCAATAATACTTTAAACATGCACTTCTAATTAATACTTTAAGAAAAAGTACAAAAAAATGTCCATAAGAATATTGCATAATCACCTCTTTTGTCAAGTTTATCTAATTTGAATAGCAAATTACTTCATAATTGCAAATATATTTATCTTTATTTATCCGTGGAAATCAAATAAAAAAAGAATCTTTCTTTTCTATTTTTTGCTTTTTCTAATCCCAAATTTGATTCAAATTTATGTTCTCCATAATTGCAAAGATTACCTTCATATCTTGGGCTTTTCTTTTGTCTTTTATTGAATTTTGATTTAGTTGTGAACTATTTTCAATTTTAACTCTTATTTATCTATCATTGAAAGTATAGATAAAACTTCAAATAATGCAACATGTTGCCTTGATATGACCTTATTATCCTCTATGTAATTGACTTACACAAATTAAAATTATATAAACCCTGTAAAATGACCATTTGTTTACATTACTATAATGTTGTGGAAGTATATTTTCGTTTTGATGGAAGATTTTGATATTCTTAAATGAATTTGTTATCTTTGTTTTTTTGTAAACTTTTTTAGTCTTTTTTTTAAACCTAATTTTGTTAAGTTATTCTAAATTTATTTTTTAAAAATGGCAAATATTTTGATTGATTGGTTACCCATTATTATTTTAAAAATTTAAACAAAATTGATGTAATTAAAAAAATAAGGGTATTATAGTCATTTTAATAGAGGGACGCCATTCCTCATATATATATATATATATATATATATATATATATATATATATATATATATATATATATATATATATATATATATATATATATATATATATATATATATATATATATATAGGGCGTGTTTGGCACTAGTTTTTTAGGTAGCGGGTATAGGTTTGACAAGGTCAAACCACTACTTTAGAAAAAAAGAAGTGTTTGGCAAAATAGCGGTTGGTGTGGAGGGTAGTGTTTGAACTAGCGTTTTACCAGCTTTTGGCAAACGTTAGATATACTAACGTTTGAGGTTGGCAATGTAGCGGTTCAATTCTCCCATCAACCTCTTTATATTGGTAATGTTTCAAATTAGGGATATTATCTCAGATAACCATGACATATAGGGCTTTTTCCCAAATAACCCTGACATTTTTTGTTTTTCCCAGATGACCCTAAACTTGTATTTTGTCATTAAACTTAACGGGATATCTAACGGTGTTAACTTTTTTTAATTAAACCCAGTTATCTCTCTTGTTCTTCATCTTCTTCCCTCTCTTGTTCTTCATCTCCACACTACCATCACCACCATCACCAATACCACTATAATTGGCTACCCAAAAATTCTTGCTGAAAAATTCGAACCCAGCAGCCCCAATTCGAACCCTAAACTAGGCAAATTCGAATCCTAAACATCCCCAATTCGAACCCTAAACAGCCCCAATTCGAACACAAAAGGCCCCAAATTCGAACAACCCAAAATCAGCAGAAGATTCGAACCCAAAATCACTGTTTTTGTTTTACGAAATTGTGTAGAAAAACTGGGCAAATTCGACCAAAAATCTAGGCATATTCGACCCAAAAATCTGGGAAACAATCGAGCAGAATTCAAGCCCTATTTCAAGCCTCGAACTTTCTTTCCTCTTTTTCGTGGTTGCTGCTGCCACAAGCTTTTGTTGGGTTGTCCGCTGGACCGGCGTGGGTGCTGGTGAGATACCCGGTGAAGGCGGGCGAGAAGAGGATAGCAGGGGTGGTTCGTTGGGTTGCTGCCCAGAACAGGAGGGGACGGTGATAGGAGGCTGGAATTTCGGAGGTGCCGGCTATGGTGGTGGTGCAGTGGGTGTCGGAGGGGAGAAGGAGACAATGCGTGGGGATGTGAAGTGTGAGGACAGAGGAGGACGAAGAAACAGGGGAAGAATGGAGGTCGAAGAGAGAATGGAGGTCGAAGATGATGTTGTTGGTGATCCTGACTTGCTGTTGTGGTTAATCGTGGTTGCAACCACAAAATCCCATGACCCATAGAATGAATTTGATGAATTTGATTATTCTCTTTTGAACGAATTTGATGAATTCGCAAAGTTTACAGCGATTTATATTTAATGTACCCAAATTCACTTGTAAAGAAGGATGAATGCTTGAGAAGAGATGAAGAACAACAGAGAGAAAAAGATGAGTTTGATTTTTTTTTTAAATGCAGTAAGTATTTTTTATTTGAAAATAGTTAACGCCGTTAACAATTCCGTCAGGTTTAATGACAAAAATCAAGTTCAGGGTTATCGGAGACAGGGCTGCCAAAGTCGGGGTTATATTGGAAAAAGGCCTATAAGTCAGGGTTATCTGAGATAATATCCCTTCAAATTATATATGAACATTGAAGAATTGGGTGGAAAAAGTTAGCAACACTTGTCATGTACTCATGTTGCATTTCATATGCTTTTTCTTTTTTCCTCCAGATGTTAGTTTTTGTTATATTTTAAAATGATGTGTTAGATAGTATGAATAATTAAGTAATAAAGCACAACCAATATAATATACTATTATGAAGTAAAAGAAAAAAGAATTGAACTCCTCCCTTTGCTTTTACTTACTAACAATTATGTTTATGTAACTAATAGGTATTTGAAAAGTAGCCATTGAGTTGAAATATTAAATTTCAGTACTCAAATTATTCTAAATAATACATTATGTTATTTATATTGCTCAGTCGCTAGTTTTACCAAACACTTATACTTTAAATAACTATTTCAACAGCTAACCTCTACCCGCTGACAATGTATCACTAACAGCTAGTACAACAGCTAACTGCTACTACGACCGCTAACAGCTACTACAATAGCTAATTTTGCCAAACAGACCTTTAGATTAGATTAGATTTGTTGAGATATACATTTTACATTGGAGACCATTAAAAAACAGGTACAATTAACTAATATAAATATAATGGGGGTAACGTATCAATATCATTATACTTAATTTGCAAGCTTTTCCTTAAATACAAAAAGATACTAAAATAAGTTATGTATTTACCAAAAGAATTAGCATTCGTTTCCCCAAAACTTAGCAAGAATACCTAAAGATGAGGACAAATAAACCACGTCCAAAACAAATTTGGGTTTAGCTTGACTTATTCTTTGCTTTCTCTTTTTTTTTTGGGGGGTCGTGATAGCTTGACTTAAACTCAAAATTCACGTCATAATATAAAGCGAGATAAGGAAGAAATGTTTAGGCTGCAATCTGCATGACAAAACTTGTAAGTTGTAGCCTAACGTTGATATTTAAAAAAAAACATATTATCCATAAAAACAAGATAATGAAGGACAAAATGACCAAAAAAACATATTGGCTATAAATTCAATAGAAGTTATCCTAAAATATTATAAAATATCTTTATTTCCTATGTTTTTTATTGGTAAATACACGTATAAAATAAACCAACTTTGTTAAGGATTTTACTCCTATTCACTTTCCATAACAGTCACCTTATTACCTTAGGGTTCTCGAATCTTCCTCTATAAATATATTAATACTCCTACTATAACGTTGATTACAACAAAGAATATTATCATCTCCTCTCATTTCCCCTCCTCTGTGCGTTACAATTATGTCGACTTTACAAAAACAAAGTTTTACCTATGAAGATGATTACTACGGTTCTAGTTTGGAGGAACCATTATGTGTACCTAATGACGCAATCGAAGATTTAATGTTGTGTTCCTTTCCACCTTTCGACCTAAAATCATATTTTAGAGGTGTCCGAGAAGAATCATATGAGAACAAATTTTCTTCTCCAATAAAATCATGTGAAAACAACTTTGTCCGTTTTAAAAGAATCACGTGAAAATAACTTTTCCGTCCTACATGAATCATTTGAAAACAATATTACCGTCCCAATTTCTTCTTTTTCTAAAGAAGCTTTCGACCAAGAATCATATTTGCCAAGTGACTTAGAATCATGTGAAAACCGTTTTTCTGCCCCAAAGTCTTTAAGTTCGGAAGAAGATAGTTATAATGACGGAGAAAAAGAAGTGCAAAGCCAAAGTCGTTTTTCGAAAGATATTCCTAAGAAAAAAAGAACTAAAGGATCAAGAACGAAAGGAAATTCATGGTCAGGCGTGGATTTTGCTAAACATAATGAAAATTTAGCATATAATGGTGAAGAACATATTGGTAAAAAGAGAAGTTGCACACATTGTCAGTCTATCAGGACTCCACAATGGAGGGAAGGCCCGTTGGGCCCAGGATCATTATGCAATGCATGTGGAGTACGTTACAAAACAGGCCGATTATTGCCCGAATATCGGCCCGCTGCAAGCCCGGAATTTAATAGCACTAGATATTCAAATTATCATAAGCGAGTAGTAAGCTTGAGAATTACCAAAAAGAAATAAAAAGTTAGTGGCTGAGATTTATTGTTAGATATTTTGTTCATTAGTTATTTTGACTTCTAATGAACATTAGCTAGCATAGCGTAGTTACATTATTTAGGTTCAGCTATTTTTGCGTGTGTTAATTTAGCATAGACGTCTTATACTTTTGAATATGTATTTAGGACTATTTGTTTGGATAATAATTTTCGGAAGATAGGATTTTCTTGGACTGGGAAGAAGTCTTTTTGTTTTTTTTTTTGTTTTTTTTTTTATTGAGGGACTTGGAAGAGGTCAAATGCCTAGATAAATACTAGGCAAGATAATATTTTAGAGATATTTATTATTTTATTGTGTTGAGATAAGGAAGTTTTACTTATCTCTCTTATGATCAATAATAATAATCTGGGAGTGATATTTTGATCAATTTAACCTCCGGTTTCGTAACTGATATATGACTATGAATCATACACCAAGTATGATATCAATTTGGTTTATTAGATACGAAAATAAACTTTCATCAAACACAATCCTAGTTCGCCTAAAACTCTTCCTAATCCTAGTTCGTCTAAAACACATACTCCAAATCCTATCCAATCTTAATGTGTTGTTAAACTTTAAACTCCTTATAAATGATTTAAAATTTTTAAAATTGCCGATGAATTAACTTGTAATATAAGGTGAAAACTAACTCAACATTAATAATTATTTTCAAATGTTTGTTAGGAGTGGATAGTTCACCAGTGAGTAAATGTAGACTTAGGGGTGTAAAGTTCTTGAAAAGTCAGAGTCTAATCCAAGTATGATCCAAATTTATCGGATTGGACCGGACTGGAAAATGTTTGGAGTGGACTCGGACTCAAATTTTCGAGTCCAAATATTTTGATTTGGATTTGGACTCACCCATTTGGAGTCCAATAAGTCCAATCCACTCCAAAAAATACATATAATATATACATATATAAATAATGTATCTTCCTCCGTTCCATAATAAGTGAAACATAGGGATTGGGCACAAGATTTAATAAACATCACTTTCAAAAGCCAAAAAGTCATAAAAATACCATTTTCATTATCAAAAGGAGGAGAGAAAAGCAAACCACACAACTTTGTGATGGGTATTTACGTCATTTTGTCGTTTCTTTTTTCCATTTAAGGTATGTTTCACTTATTTTGAAACGTTCTAAAATCGTAAGTGTTTCACTTATTATGGAACGGAGGAAGTATTTTAAAAAATTTGTTGAAATTTTGGACTTTTTAACATTCCCGCTCTAAATTCTTTTACGTGGCGCCAAAATTTGCATTTAACGTCCTAAAGTCCAAAGTGAGAACTGAAAACTTTAACCCTTTTGGCGCCTTTTGTATTTTGCAATTTGTATTTTGTAAGACTTTAAAAATGTACGTAACTTACTTTGTGGAATGGATGTAATGAGTCCAATTTTTCAAATTTCAACGATTCAATCATAAGAAAACATTGTGAACCTAAATAAGGAAAAAAAATATTATATAATAATCGGACTGAACTTGACCGGATTTGGACTCAAAAAAAAAAAATTCGGACTGAACTGGACTGGACTCAGTAAAAGTTCGGATCGAATTTGGACTCAATTTCTCGAGTCCAAAAAACGTTGGACTGGATTTGGATTTGGCAAAGTCCAATCCATTTACTCCCTGAGATGTAGACAGATGTAGTTATGTTTTGGAATCGTGGTAATACAGTATAAAGTAACCCACCGTGATGCCGTATAGTGCAAATAGTTCCGATTCGCCACAAATTGTCCTCAAAGTTAGAAACCAACCTAAGCTTCAGTCAAAAAACCTAAGCTTTAGTCAGCTTTTATATTATACTCATTTATAGATTTGATAATCTCACTGCTCGTGACAATGAAGTATCACCCATTGTAGTCTGGCCATGTTAGCATAAAATGTAATTTCTTATTCTTTCAAATCTTATTGATGTTTGAAGGGTGCCCTGTGATTCTACTTTGCAATTTTGCAGGAAAGTCGTAGGAGTTTGGTTTGCCCACCATCTGTTCGATCTTATTATTCCTTTACAAATTAAAGTACAAATTTATATCGGATATATGCACTATTTGCACATGTGTACGCCGTTATTTTTCTGGGAAATACCCATAACACTAATCCATTATTTCTTCAAAATCATAAGAGATTCCCGTCAAAGAAAAATCATACTTCCTCAGTTTCAAATTCGTCGTGACACTTTCACTTTTCACGCATGTCAATGCAAAACTTTGAGGACATATATCCCTAATTTTGTATTTGTAAAAATTATAAAAAGTACATATTGACGAATTTAACAAAATCCCACATGACTATATTTTTTTATTCACGTATAAATCACAAACAATGGTCAAAGTGAAATTTGTGAATAGTGTAAAATGTCAAAGTGTCACATTTTATTTGAAACGGAGGAAGTAATTAAAAGATACCCACACTGCCCAATTGCGTTGAAATGTGTTCTCCATGAGCTCCATGCATATTACCTAGTGTTGAGGGTTGACATTAGTTTAGTCATGTCTTACTATTAATATGAAAAAAATCAATTCAAAGTTATCAACTAAGAGAAGCTTTCTTCTGCTTGAATGCTTCAATTATTTCAACAATATTATCAGTGCTAAAACTTTTTTAAAGGCAGGGATAAGAGAGTATGTGTATGTAATTAAAGGGGAAGCTCAATGAAAATGCTCTAAGAATAAGACTGTTCTAATAAACAAATTTTAAAGTAAAGAGCTTTTTAATGAGTGGGTTTCATATTCACTTATTCATATTCTTTGCCACCAAAAACCCAAATATTTTTATAGTGAGTGCTGCCATATGCTTCAATGACTTTCCCTGAGATAGGCACATTACACAAACACTTGTCTAATAATATCATCTCTTTTTATCACTTTTTTGGTTATAAAAATTATTTCTTGCTATGATTTTAGTATGATCTGTGGGTCCCTTGCACTATACCATTAATCATTTTCATCATCATCATCATTCTCATTTTTACTTATTCTTGATCATGGTTGTTTATTTCTTCTTATGTTTTCTTTGCTTCTTGTTTGGTGAGAGGTTGCAAGAGTCATGGCTGAACCAAGTAAGATGCTTATCTTGTTTCCCATAATATGTTTCTTCTGATTGTGTTAGTTTTGAGGAGATATTTTGTGTTTGTTATATCTAGTTATTTTGGGATTTGAGTTATATATGTGTTAGTTAATGGGGGTGTCTTACAATTAATAAAGTAGTTAAAATATTTTAGCTCCTCAAACTCCAATTAACCTTTTTCATAATAAGAAAGAAGATATTTGTTGAGTCTTTTCTACTTTTGATAAGTTGGCTTATGTTACAACTATGTTAGCTGATAGCATGTTAATCAAACCCTTAACTGTAATTTTAGAAGTAGAGAAGATATTAGCCTTAACATTCAATTTTAGAAGTAGAGAAGATATTAGCCTTAACATTCAATCATCATATTCTTATGTAAAATTATTATGACAGACTGAAATGGTAATTCTGCATAACAGCTGTTTAAGTTCTGTATAAGTGATCTAAATAATTCTACCTTGTACTTATAATAATGTACTGAAGATGGAGAAACTCTGCCTGATTGTTTCACAGACAAAAGAGGGAGCTGTAGCTTCCAATTTCATTTTTCTGAGCGCTTTTTGACAAGGATAGTACTGAACTGGTTCTTCTTTATCTTCCTGCTAAGAAACGGTTCCTCGACCTCAGCTCCAGATGTTGAAGGTAACTGTCAACAAATCTTCCCTTGAAATTATTTTATGCGCGAACTTTGTGATCAAGGATGACTATACATACAGTTTCTATAATGTTTTGGGCTTCCTTTTCAAAGCAGAGAGGGTGTTCTGGAGCAAGTAGTTTATTGCTTTATATGCTGTGAGTTATCCTTATATATTGTCTCTAGTTCTCATGTGCATATTAAAGTGTTTCAATAAAAAGTAACTTAAGTAGAAGAAGGTAGCAGGGATGAGAAAAAAAAAGTATGACAGATCATTACTGAACTTGTCAATGCAACACCTTATTTATGTGAAGTGTAGAAGCAAGGAAAACATTTTTGACAATTAGCTAACAATTATGTTCTTCAACAAAAGCTTTTTTTGAAAACTGTTTATGAAGATATTCCATTTTGACTACCATGTGACCCTTTATGTTTCAGCTACTTTGGTAAAGTAAAAATTGATGGTCTAAATTTAAGAAGCAACCTTTCTTGTGATTCCATCATGTCCAATGGCGCTCCTAAAAACAATCGAATCTCTCATGAAATTGGTGTACCATAGATGCTTCTCTTGGTACTTGACTTGACCTGGAGTCTGGCCAAAATAGTTTGTAAAGTGACTGAGATCCATCTTCAATCATGAAACTAATGTATGTTAGAATTCTACAGCTAATTTCATCTGTAGAAGAAGGATGTAGAGTTTTCGACCCCCAGCTTCGGTCCATATTTTGATGGACACAGAGACCTAGCAGTCCATATGATGATGGACACACTGCACAGACCTAGCAAGAACCATGCTAGGGAACAGTGGGGAGAATGCCCCAAGATGCTATTATTTTAAAATTTGTAGTTCTGACTTCTGATCCATTAAATAAACAAGAGTATTGAGTATTGTTTTATATAATCATCTTAAAGTGTGAGTAAAAGATATCAACTGATTGTCATAGTTCAAGGTACATTTAGAAGTATGGTTTATTATCACTGTATGGCAATATGTAGCAAAGTATAAATAGAGCGTTGATGCTAAATATCACTCGAAGTTCCTTAATATTAAGGGCCTGTATGTCAATTGTTAGGTGAAGCGTTGATCGATCTCTTGAGGGTTTTGAATGACTCCAACCATAAGATTAAGGACTGGAATTATTACTATGTGACTCCTTGCTCAGGCTGGTCGCATGTCACATGTTTGGACGGACATGTCACGTACCTGTAAGTGTTTTGAAAGCTATTCATCCTATTCTACATGATATAGTTGCAGGGTCAGATATATATCATGATGCGTTCTTCAGAAGAAAAAAAGTGTTTCCACAATGGAGTGAAGTGAGCTTATAAGTAACCAGCTCCTTCCTTGTTGGTCAATTCATCCCATGGTTATCATGCTGTTGCTTATTAGGCATATCCATCCAGATAAACTTGTTTTCGGTTACGTGACCTGGTTGCTGAATTTATTCATGCAGGAGCCTTGCTTCAGTTGGATTTTCTGGAACTCTCTCTCCTGCCATATGTAAACTCAAGTTCTTGAATAGCTTGTAAGGAGCCTTTGCTTATTTCATCACTCTTTTCTCGTTCAAGTCAATTTGCGATAGTCTATAAGATAGTATAGATTTATGCTGCATTAGGAGTTCACTAACCAAACTAAACCAAAGCACTAATTTTGTATGATAAGGTTAAGGCTCCTACCAAAGGATGGCTTTTTTTTTTCGGGGGAGGAGGGGGGGGGGGATAGGGCTACTCAACCTGAAGCCTATAATTAGGCAGGTTGCTTTCGTTATGTCCTCAGTTTGGAAAAGAAATCGTGGACCTACTACAATCCCCAAAGTCAAGTAGAGGACAACTAAATATACAATTTGATTTATAGTCACATCCTTAATCCCAATAGGATGGGATCGGCTACATGAGTCAAGATTTTATCTCCAGTGATCGCCCACATAGATCTTTTACTTCCTTGTGAAAGGTCTTAGCGAGAGTAGATGTGGCTGCATCCAAGTACTAGACTCTTATTAACTTCTGTTCTGGATTAGACTATGAGATGTTTGTGTTGATCAAACATTTCTCACCTTGACGTTGTTGGTGCTAAAAATCAAAGCTTCCAGAAGAATGTATTTGTTTGCAATGATACAGCCATGCAGGGAAAAGAAGGGGGTGAGGGTATTTAATGCACCTTCGTCTTGCTTCTTGCTCCTTGGCTGCAGGATTGATCTCTGTTTCTCTGAACTGATTATTTTGAGGGCATGCTTAGACTGGGAGTAATGAACTAAGAGGGTAAGAGAAGAAAAGATAAAGAAAATGGAGGTTGTGGTAGATGAGAAAATCGATTGTGTTAAAAGGGGGAATGATCACCCTCATTTTGGTGTCACAGCCCCCCCCTCCTTCCCTAGGATAAGTATCACCCCAACAGGCCAACATTGAGCGTATTAATTCCCCTTCCATCTCGCCTTGCATCATCTACATCATTTCTTCTACTACCACCTAAATTCATCTTCATTTTCTTCATTTGATTTCCATTACCCCATTAATATATTAACCCCAATCCAATCATGCCTTTAGTTGATACACAAGTTTCTATAAGGTTGTACACGAGTTTCTGTTGTTGGAAATTTTTTATATGTTTTTGCTAGTTCTTTCTCCGCTGCCTGTCCTCTCAATGGTTTGTTTCTCATATAATAGCATTTGACTCTGTGCAGGGAGTTGCAGGATAATAATCTGTCAGGTGAGTTACCTGATTATTTGGGCAGCTTGGCGAACTTAAAGACTCTGGATCTCTCTCACAATAAGTTCACTGGTTCTATACCAAGTACCTGGGCCCAACTATCCGATCTTAAGCATCTGTAATCCCCAGCTCAATGTTTTCTAGAATAACTGCTCTTGCCTGTAGCCATACCCCGTAAACTTTTGACTAACAAAGTTGATGATAATATGATATAACAAACTTTCTCACAGTTGACTTTCTCTTTACAGGGATCTTTCAGAAAATGACTTAAGTGGCACGATTCCGTTGCCATTCTTTTCAGCTCGAACATTCAAGTAATTACTTAATTGAACTTCGTCAGTTTGCCTGTCTTATGAATGTTACAAACTTGCTAAACTGTTCTAGCTTCCTTGAAAAGTAGAGGATCTATACGCTTATTCCGTTGGTTGCGTTTTTCATGAGAAAATTAAGTCTGTAAGCAGCTGGTTTGCACCAATTTTCAGCGTCACCATCTGAGGAATATTATCTTATTTTTAAGTCTCCTCTTGCTCTTTAGGAAATGTGTTATTTTCTTATGCATCTTGTATGAACTAATGTATAATTCAGGTTATGTATGAGAAATCTTAGTGTAGGTTTGGGCTTTTTCCTACTCAGAGTCTCACAGATAGAGGCTGTACTCTAATCGCTTTTATATTATATTAGTTTTTCAGGAACAAATCTTGAATGTGGTGCCAAATTTCAGAAACCTTGTGATTCAAGATTGTCTCAAAAAGGTTTATTCTTATGAGAATACGTTCTTCCCCATCTTTTTAGTTGCTTGCTTAAGCTTGTATAGTTGTATTAAATGTTACAATGCATCTGCAGTTGCACCCAGAAAATCAAAAGTCGAACTTGTCATGATTGCTGCAAGTTGTGGTGCATTCTTCCTTTTGTTATTGGGGGCAGCCTTCACATATCGACGACATCAACTGCATAAGTTCAAGAATGAAGTATTTGTAGATGTTGCAGGTATATGATGCTGCTTTCCTGTCAGCTGTTATGCATCAATCTGATCTTTGTTTCCTTTTTTAGTTGTCATCATAATTGAATTTCCAGTGTCCTGTATGTATGCTATCAGCTATATACAGGCTTAATTAGAAATATGTCATAGGTACTTTAGCATCTGCCGTTCTATAATTTTCAGCTAAACATTTCCTTCCTTGAATAGGCTTTTGATGAGGGCAATGTGAATCCTGTGGGAATGTAATTTTAGAGATCTGATTCTCCTTCTCTCTCTGTAAAACTTATAGGTGAAGATGAATGCAAGATCTCCTTTTGCCAAGTGAAAAGATTTTCGTGGCGTGAGATACAGATTGCAACCAACAATTTTAGTGGAAGTAACATCATTGGTCAAGGAGGCTTTGGGAAGGTTTACAAAGGCAAATTGACAGACTACACAAAGGTGGCTGTAAAACGCCTCACAGACCATCATAATCCAGGTGGAGAGGCTGCTTTTCTGAGGGAGGTTCAGTTGATAAGTGTTGCAGTTCATAAGAACCTCTTGCGGCTAATTGGCTTTTGTACAACTGCGTCTGAAAGGATCCTTGTCTACCCATACATGAAAAATCTCAGTGTTGCTTATCGCTTAAGAGGTGGTTTTTTTTTTGTAGACTTTCTGCAAGTGCTAGGTTCTTTACTGTTTCTTTTTCTTCCTGGTCTTTACTTCAATGCTCAAATGAGAAGAGTTTTCATGCAGATTTGAAGCATGGTGAGGAAGGCTTAGACTGGCCAAAGAGAAAAAAGATAGCTTTCGGGACAGCCCATGGCCTGGAATATCTGCATGAGCATTGCAATCCTAAGATCATACACCGTGATCTGAAGGCTGCAAATATTCTCTTAGATGAGAATTTTGAAGCCGTCCTTGGGGATTTTGGGCTTGCAAAGCTAGTTGATGCAAAATTAACCCATGTTACAACTCAAGTACGAGGAACTATGGGTCACATTGCTCCTGAATATCTATCCACCGGGAAATCTTCAGAAAAGACCGATGTGTTTGGTTATGGTATAACCCTTTTAGAACTCATGACAGGCCAGCGAGCCATAGACTTCTCCCGCCTTGAGGAAGAAGAAGATGTGCTATTGGTTGATCATGTAAGTTTCTTTTCACCTTATTAACCCTATGTCCCTATTGGCACATTCTGATCTTGAGCTTAATTCTTTTAGCCCTTGACACAGCTGAATGCGAAAGTCTGATGAAGTATTTTAAGTGAAGGCATGGCTTGTAGATGTTTTTTATCGTTTCGAAGTAGTAGTTTATAGTGGGTGATAAATCATTTGACTATATAAGAGGTGATTATATGAAAATCAAACAAAAAAGAGAGTTGACAACTTTCTCAAATGATTTAACAGCAACCTCATTTGAGCTTGTTAATAACGCCATAGATGTATTGGTACTTTGCTAGTAACCCCATTTATACTACTCAGTAACCCTGTTACACCATCTACTAATAATGCTTTGTTATTGTTTTAATAATTGATCACTCAAAATATGTTTGGTTCAACGCTCTGCAGATCAAGAAGTTATTAAGAGAAAAGAGGCTCCATGACATAGTGGACAACAACTTGACATCCTATGATCCCAAAGAAGTTGAGGTGATAGTCCAAGTTGCATTACTCTGCACCCAAAATGCACCAGAGGATCGCCCGAGGATGGCAGAAGTGGTGAAGATGCTGCAAGGA
The DNA here is from genome assembly GCA_947648045.1 of Beta corolliflora. Taxonomy (NCBI): domain Eukaryota; kingdom Viridiplantae; phylum Streptophyta; class Magnoliopsida; order Caryophyllales; family Amaranthaceae; genus Beta; species Beta corolliflora. Next base: position 181,079 of record CANSZD010000431.1, read on the forward strand.
GTAGGCTTAAGTGACAGATGGGCTGAGTGGGAGACGCTCGAAGAAACGAGAAATCAGGAGTTGCAGATATCTCTCATGACCCATCGGCTTGCTTGGATGGACGAATCGATGGATGAGCAGGAAGCCGTGCAATTATCATCAGCAAGATGATAGGTAGGCAAGCTAGCCCTTGTATTTATGTGTGCTCTCTTTTTGGGATCTGTATTCAGTATCCAAACTGAGTTTTCTTGCTCGTTTTTACCAGTAAGATATGCTTCATATATAGGTACTAACATACTAGCATATAGCAAAGTTGTATGTGTATAGAGTATGATATAATGCATATAGGTTATAGAAATAGAAACTGCAACTCTGCAAGGTTGACATATTATTCACTTCAGTATAATGCAATCAAATTTTATGCTATAGAATTATAGAAATGCGATGAACAGTGAACCTGTACAATAAAATGATATAATGGCAGAATCGGAATTTCTTTTCCGTGAGTGCCAAGGCCCAATGTTCTACTTCTCCAAATGAGTTTTAGCTTTTAATTTTTTATTGCACATGTGAAAAGATTAAGCCCTAGTAAAATGAAAATCTATTCTAACTAGTACCTAAAAAACAACTTTTAAAGAGCATGAAGAGCTCTGCATAAGCATGACATATTTTTTTTTTTTTGATAGGTAAGCATGACATATTACAAAATCAAATATGAACTCTAAATTAATAAGGTTTGTAAAAGTTAAAATAGATAAGTATATTTTAATTAGGATACAGAAAAAAAAAGTTCGACTTTCAATAAACTACCGAAGAAATTATAATAACCAAATTAAGCAGTACTCGATCCTATAACTGTTTCTGAATACTTCAAAAAAATATTATATTATTAGATTAATTGATACTATCATTTATATGATTGAAAAGAGGATTGATGTAAATTAAACTCTATTATTTCTTTTATCCTAAAGTTTACGTATGTATTTATATCTCTAAAATTCTTTCTATTTCTTTAACTTAATTTCTTAAACCAACGAAGATCTTCTTGTTTACGTTAGCAACGATAATGTAAGGAGAGGGTGTGATAGTGGATTTCTTTTATTATTATTTAAATAGGAGAAATAATATAGTTGTGTCATTATGAAATTTGGATTAAAGTTATGTGGGTCCAACAAGTGGGATAATATAGTGCGAACAGGGAACAAACCTACCAAATAAGGTTAAAGTAGAAGTAAAAAAAATATACTCACACTAAAATGGACTATAGGAAGAACTTTAGTAAACGAAGGGAGTATTATACAATCATGATTTTTTGAATTTTCTATATAAATTTGATAATAAAGACGTATAGATGTGCAATAAGAAGTATTTAAATTTTTAGGACAAAATCGTGCTATCTTTTATTCACTATATTTAACTCGTGCATTGCAATAAGCAAGTAACTTGCGAGTCACAACTTTGAAAATCCTAGTGCATTGTTTGTTGGTTTTTCTCCTGGCTCTCAGGTTTCTATGTTAATCTTTTTGTATGATCCTTATTGTTGTTTCTTGTGTCATTTCCACACTTTTGTTACTTGCGAGTACATAATTAAGTATACCACCTGCCACGGCCACCGATCATAACAATAACTAATTAAGGGGCCTTACGTAGGCCATGGGCTACCCTGACTCTAAAAAAAACATTATAAAATATTTAAATTAGGACTTACATGTACTAGTTGGAAAGCTCGTGCAATACTAGTTTTGGCTAATAAGCAACAACTAATAAATAGGGGATAATATGATTCAAATGGGTCGACCTGATGGTTGACCCGTTTATCATAAGGTTGGGTTGGGTTGTAATTCCCAACCCGTTTAAGTTAACAAATCGGGTTGGGTCAAGAAGTTCTCAACCCATTAACCCGCCAACCCAACCTGATCTTGACCCAACCCAACCCACTGCCAGCCTTAGTGAAAAGGCTGATTATTAGATTGGGCCATATTGCCATAACTTGACTGGGCTCACTTGTTCCTCTTCCCCCATAAAAAGTACCGCTCACCCTTAAAACAGGAGATATAAGGTTTTTCGTCTTTATATATACTGTACTTATTTATGTTTTTGTTATGTTTTCTTCTTGTGAGCCATAACTCATAAGAGTAGAAGAATAGAGAAATACTGGAATTAAAGAGTATATTTGTACCCCGTCAAAAAAAAAAAAAAAAAAAAAAGTGTATGTTTGTAACTTGTAAGTAAATTATAAATTATAAATATCCTTTTCATGTTTGATGACTCTGCAAGTTAGCCAATTACCACATGCAAATCAATTTAATTCCAAATTTTCTCATCTCCTTCACGGCTTCACCTTTACTCCTTTTTCTTTTCTGCTTTCCCTTCAAGTTTCTGAACAATCATTAAAATCGTTCGGAATTATCATGGATTGGACTGCACAAATCTAAATTATTATCCTGCTGGCCTGCCAGTGGCAAAATTCATGCTCTATTTGGTTCACTTTGGAGGGTATTAGGGATAGGTAAATCCTTCTGTTTTGAAAGAAGTAAACGTTTTTTTCTTCAAATGACTACCTCCAATACCATATGAGTACACCACTTGTTTTTACGGCGATCCTCAATACACATCTTTGACTATAAATCTCTAATTTTTGTGTTGGATAGAACTATAAAAATTTGATATGATGAATATACATGGTGAAACAAATCCAACAAGATCCGATACATACATGATACATCTATAGCAAAATATGTCCAGAATTGTGAAGTCTAACCACAAGAGTACAATATTGCAGTATGTAAATGGAGGAAGCACAAGTTTTCTATGTTACTGTCGACCAAACAACTTTTCATATTGTTGTCAACCAAATTACTTTCCAATTATGTCTTAGTGGGTATCTAAAAATTATGCTTAAGTTTCACAAGTCTTTAAGCAAAAGCTAAATGAATTGACCTCTCACTCTCACCTGACCATAAATCAAACAAGCAAGTAAATAACCAGGATTGAATTGTCTGATAAAACTGAAATTCCGACAAGTCATTGAGTATAAAACTCAACGTGTTCAACCAACTTTCTCTTCAACCAGATATTATTGCCCCACGCCAGCCGCATTGCTAACAGCCTCGGCATATCATCACAGATTCAACAAAGTTCTATCACACAAGTAAACACCTCTAGAACAAGGATTGCCAAATAAACATGGTTTTCATCCATTTAGTATGAACGAGAACTGCAACTACCAACTCAAAAGATGGATGCACATCATGTACTTGATGAGAGGTTGTCCACATAAATCAACCCAACACTAATAAGAGTCGTTACCCAAGCGCAAAATATTCATGTCATTATATTGTCCAAGCGCAAAATATTCATGTCATTATATTGAAATTTTGGACATGGAAACAAGTATGTAGAGCTGATCCAGTAGAGCCCGCCCTGCTAGGCCTCATTCAGCCATGTTCAGGCTCGGCATTTTCTGGACCAAACAGTGGTCGAACCTTGCCTTATCCATCACCAACTTTGTGTATGATGTACTTTTGTCCGTTCTCTTTAACACTTTCTCATCAGAAAGTTCCACAAAAATTGCAACATAACCTGTTTTGCATATATTTTGTCTCAGTCTCTCTCTTCATCACATAGGTTCCTCCTTTTCTCTCTCTCTCCTCAACTAAATAATGCACCTCCCTCCATGTCGCAATGGAGGAAATATACGATATAACCAGAACTTTCCTTGTTCATTAATCAGATCACCTGAGGAGCCTTACAATGTATAATCATTAGCAGCTTAGTTACATTAATTTTCAGTTGCGGGTAAAGTTGACAATATACACAGCTAGGGTTGTTCACCGGTCCAGGACCGGTGGACCGGAATTGTGTGATTCTTCGGACCGGGGACCGGACCTGATTTTTCCGGTCCGGTCCAGTGCTCGGACCGAAAAAATCAGGTCCGGTCTCCGGTCCGGACCTGTTGGACCTGATTTTCATTTTTTTTTTTGGCTTTTAAATATTCTATTTGGACCTGTTTTCGCGAATATTGGACCTGTTGGACCTGTTTGGACCTGTTTTGGATATATGTTATATGCAACATACATGTAAGTGATGCAACTAGTCTTATAAATTCATTAAAGTACAAGTTTCAAACATAAAACCAAATACAAGTCTTTAACATAAATATTAACTAAATATTTCATATCAACGAGTCCACAAATACGACATCGTCCAGTACGTCCACATCATCCAAATGCTCAATTTGAAACTCTGTTTATAAGAAGGGAAAAATAATTAATAACAAAGTAATAGACTTACAAGTTAGATTTACAAGTTAAAAATAAAAGATAATATTTGTAAATTGTAATCACCTTTCTCAACTTCCTCTAAGTCTCGCAAATTTTCTTCTACATCAACTCCATGCACCCCCTTAGCACGAAACACGAAACCAATCTTGTGTGCAAATGAGAGCTTGGACCGTCTTGTATATACATCAAATTAACAATGAATGTATTAATTAAAGTATAATGCATAACAAAATAAAATTAACAAGTTCTATTAGCAAAAGGAAAAACAAAGATGCATTACCTTAGGAGTCAATGAACTCCTAAATGGATCAAGACACCGTCCCCCGGCACTAAAAGCAGATTCTGATGCAACTGTAGACAATGGAACAGCTAGTATATCTCTTGCCATGCGGGAAACAATAGGATATCGATGTCCATCTCTACTCCACCAAGACATGCATCAATTTCTTCTTCCTATGGCCCTAGTTGTTCATTTAAGTACCTCTCAAACTCACTCCTTACATGTCCACTTCACCCCTTCAACCTTTTAGCTCGATCTCTAAGGTTTTTCATGTAATCATGTCCATCTTGCATTTGATCATCATCATTCGGGTCAAGTGACATATTATCACTACTTTGTGCACTTTGAGGAGCAAAAGAGGCATACAATCTCCTATACTCATCAAATAAAGAGTAAGCAAACTCTTTCACATCATTAGCAAGTATGGAGCCTCTTTCTTTACCATAAATGTCGCTAAGTGTCAATTCAACTACCGCCATCTTAGCATGCGGATCAAGTATTGCAGCAACATAAATTAGCTTATTCATCTTCTCAACATCCCCCCAATACTTATCATACTTCTTTTTCATTGAAGAGGCCATAGCTCTAAAATTTTCATCGTCACTTTTCTCCCATTTGTTAAGCATATCATATAAAAGAGCAATCTCAAACAAACCTTTATTACTAGTCACATAATGAGAACCGGAAATGCGACGAGTTAATAGGTAAAACCCTTTCAAAAACACTACCAACCTCTCCACTTTTTTCCAATCATCAAGTTCGGGGGCCTTTCATTATCTTTCAAATTCACTCCATCGGTAGGGATAATCCATTAAAGACACGTTGAAATTTCACGGCGGTGTCCAACATTGTAAAGGTTGAGTTCCAACGGGTGGGGACATCAAAAGACAAAGAAGATTTGCATTCTATGTTAGCTTTTGAAACAAGTTCCTTAAACCTTTGTATTCTTGCAGGAGAATTTTTCACATACTTAACGGCATTTCTAACCTATCAATGCACACACCATGTTCTCTAATACCATCCCATACAATAAGATTGATTATATGAGCCATACATCTAATGTGCAAATATTTTCCATCACCAACACATCCAGTTCTTTGAACCATTCTCCTAAGGTGTGCACAAGCAACATCATTAGAACTAGCATTATCAACCGTTACAGTGAAAAGTTTATCTTCAATACCCCAAGTTTCCAAACAATGTTCAACCGCTTTTCCAATAGCCTCACATTTGTGACTCGAAATTGGACAAAAGTTAATGATCTTTTTATGCAATTTCCAATCATTATCAATGAAATGAGCAGTGAGACACATGTAATTAATTCGTTGTATTGATGTCCAAGTGTCGGTTGTCACACAAATTTTTTGGGAATTCTTAAGCATTTCTTTCAACTTTGTTTTTTCACCATGATAAAGTTGAAGACAATCACGAGCAATAGTGATACGTGATGGAATTCGAAATCCAGGACAAGCAACACTCATGAAACTCTTAAAGCCTAGTTTCTCAACAAATCTAAAAGGAAGTTCATCAATAATAATCATACGAACTAAGGCTTCCCTAACTTCTTTGAAATTAACAGTTCCATATTTCAACTTTCTTTCACCATTCTCATTTTCCACATCTCCATCTACAGGTTGAAAGAACAACTCACTTTGTTTTCCCTTACCCTTCTCTTTGTTAGCCGGATTAGCAAGACACTTATCAGCATGATTCTTAACATTTTTAGAACCATTTAAATTACCATCAGCAGCAAAAGTTTTATCACAAAACTTACATTCGGCTCGTAACTTTTCATCTTCTAAGTACTCAATGTAGAAATCCCAATATTGTGCTTTTCTCTTACTTTTCCTGACGAGATATTTGCGTCCCTCCACTAGCTTCTTCTCCGGAGGCAAGCACTTGCGCAATTCATCCAAATCTGTCCTACTAGCAGCATCCGAGAGTGTTTGAGTAGATTTGGATTGGGAGCTTTGCATCTACATGAAATTACATGATTAATATAAGTACTATATTAACTAATTTATAAGTAAGTGAATGAAGATTAGAATGCATATATGATATACTAATCAATTATTATAAAATATATCTCACATTGCAAGAAAAGGAATCCGTTGTGCCAAATCTTGTCTCAATCAAAAAAGTGTTCCACAACTTTGCTCATTTGACGGGAATGATAATTTGAGTTCAAAAAAGATTAAGGCTAAGTGAAACTTGTTTGATTGACATTAACATAAGATGTGTTATTGAAGATTCTTATTTCATTAAACGAAATCTAGTATTAGAGCTTGTTGAATAATTTTTATGGATTCTGCCATTTCACTGATTCGTATTAAATAACGAGCTAATGATCAACAAGTAGAAATGAAAACATCAAATGTGCACTTTCACCTATATTCTCCAAATCAATCCAACATCATCAGCAAAATAGAAAGTTTCCAACAATTCATACCAAGTCATCTTATTACAAAGCCCTAAATTCCCCCATTTCACAAATTACCCCCAATTCCTAAAGTGAAAAACCATACATCATTCAATCAAAAATCCCACATTAAAAAAAACAGATTCACAATCAACCTTTTTAATCACCCAATAAACCCACGCAATAAACTATATAATTAGGCAAAAGAACGCCGCATTCTTGTAAAATCGATATAAAAAAAAAAGGAGAGTGATACTCGACATTTGCCACCAGCCCACCACCAAGGAGGCAAGGACCTTATGATCGGCTTTACGGCGACGAAAAAGGCGATAGATCTTACGGCGCCTCCGCTTTCTCCGTCGCGGGAACAACCTCCGGCGGCGACACGTGAGCGGCTACGGCCTACGGAGAACAGACGGAGACGACGGACGACGACTTAAGACCCCAATTTCAATCTAGGCTATACAATTAAACAGAAAAAAAAAAAGAAAAAAAAACTCAAAATCGAAGATAAAAGAAGGGCGAAAAAACTGAAAATCTTGTTGGATGAAATGAAAAACTGAAAAACTGAACTTACCGGGGAATAATAGCACACGGCGGGCGGTGGCTGCGGTCGCCTGATCGGCGTCGTGGCGTCGACGGGCCGGCGTGACTCGTGAGGGGTGAGAGAAAAACTGGACAGTGGTTTTAGGGTTTCTCTAGAGTAGGAGAGGGAGAGTGTAAAATGTGGTTAGTAATTTAGTGAGATGGCAGATGGGCTTGGGAGTTTGGGACCTTGGGTTGACATTTTTTTTAAAAAAAAAAATACTAATCCGGGTTTCCGGTCCGGACCGGATTTTTCCGGGTTTGGACCGGACCGGACCGGAAACCCGGAATCGACACTTTTCATGGACCGGTCCAAATTTCGGTCCAACCCACCCATGTGAACAGCCCTATACACAGCAGCATCACCTAGAGAGGCTACCACCAATTGGTTCATCATACCTGATACCACCACCAGAATCACCATTGGACAGAGGTTAAATGGAGTGAGGAGGCATTACTAATCTACCTCCAGTAATACCACCAAAATGATATGTTAGCATAGTGCTCAAGCACTATCAATCTACCATTCTCATTCATCGACAAAAAATAGCCTTGAACTGAAAGAAAGTAATTATGAACTTATAGTTCTGTTATTATAATACACCAGTTACATATTCAGGATCGGTTCGGCGGATCTCTAGGCGGACCATCTCTTCAATCGGACAAGTCCGAGTCCGCAATATGAGTTCGGTTAGGTTGAAGGAACACTTAATTGTAAATTGTACTTGTTTATAAAGCTATATGAGCAACAATGGTGGATGAACGTAAAAGGTTACACACTTGTGAAGAATGATGCAACTGTGAAACATATGAACTTTTTCATCCACGCCACAAAACAATAGAAATGAACGCAAAAATATTAACTTGGAAAAAGACTGTGTCAGCAACTTCCACTATTTTAGTACTATACCTTAGAAGCCATAACCCATTCCCCATTAATCCATTCGTGATGGAGCCTCAGTTCATCATCCTTGAACTCCAGTTCCTCATCTCGTGCGCTTGAAGTACACTAAATATTTCGAGTCACCAAGGACTCGGAAATGCAGCCCACCCACCACCCATCATTAGAAAGAGCATCAACTTCTTCAAACTTGCTTGAACTTATCGACTTTTCCCGCCTTTGGAGGATGTGGTCGATGTGCGGGCGTCAACCTCTTCTCTTACAAACTCTTTATCATCTTCTGTTTTTAGATCCTTGTACTCAATAAGGAATTTGTCCTTCCCAATCACCTCAAGAACAGTTGCAGCAAACCAAGCACCCTCGAAACCATCTTCATCACTGCTCACTTCACTAAGCTTCCTTTCTTTGAAATTCTTCTCTTCATTCTCCTTGTGAATTGGTTGCACTGCCCTGCGGTTTAAGTGCTAATTGTTACCTAAATAAGCATGAAAAGTAGGGGAAATTAAGTATTCTAAACTTACAAGTTTGTAGTAATTCTTTCTGAAATTATTTAGCCATCCAAAGAACCTAACTAAGCTTTCTTCAGTACTAATCAGTATCATAATCAATGCAATTAAAGCATTCCTTTACGTGATAAAACCACCCCCTCCCCTCCCCCCCCCCCTCCTTTCCCCCCACCCCGAAAGAACCCCCTCGCCTCCCCCACCCCGAAATCACCCCTCCCCTAAGAAAAACGGAGGTTTTTCGGTGTGTTTGGGCGGAAGAAAAGGGGGCGTTTGCAACGCGGTGGTGCTTGGCGTTTGCTCTAGGGATAGAAAGGAAGGGGGCTTTTGCAACGTGGTGACCGAGGGGGTTGTTTTGAGGTAGGGGAAGGGGGTTGTTTCGAGAGTGGTGGAAGGGAGGAGGTTTTGTTGATGGATCATTGTTCCTCTTTCAGTTTGCTTGATTTGCAATCCCAAAAACAAGTTCAACTCTCCCATCATACTCATTTTGAACTCACTATTCATAAGATCAGCAAACTCCTTACAAAGAAGATCATTAGTAGCACCGAAAATTATATCATCAACATAAATCTGGACTACTAATATGTTTGTTCCTCCTTTTGATCAAGGTTCTATCAACTTTACCTCTTATGAAATCATGTGAAAGTAGGAATTTTGACAACCTTTCATACCAAGATCTAGGAGCTTATTTCAACCCATAAAGAACTTTATCAAGCTTATAGACTTGATTTCGAAGTTCCGAATTTTCAAATCCAGGAGGTTGTTCCACATAGACGTCTTCAAGTAAAAAACCATTTAGAAATGCACATTTGACGTCCATTTGGTACAACTTAAATCCCGTAAAAGCAGCAGAGGCAATCAAAATTCTAATTGCTTCTATCCTAGCAACAGGAGCAAAGGTTTCATCAAAATCAATACCTTCTTGTTGATTGTACCCTTTGGCTACAAGTCTGGCCTTGTTCCTTACCACTGTTCCATGCTCATCAAGCTTGTTCCTGAAGACCCATTTAAGTCCGATAACTTTCTGGTTCTTTGGCTTAGGCTCCAGGTGCCAAACCTTGTTCTTATGGAACTCATTTAGCTCTTCTTGCATAGCATTTATCCAATCAGCCTCTTTGAGTGCTTTCATATGGTCCTTAGGTTCTGTCATAGATAAGAAAGCGTGAAAGGCACAAAAATTCTTCATTTGGGATCTCGTTTGAGTTCCCTTTTCAATGTCACATATTATCAATTCTAAAGGATGATAATTTTGGTGTTTCCAAGGCTTTGGATTAAATCTCCTAGTTGCATCTTGAGTTTCTTGAGGTGATTGATTAACTTGATCTTCTTCAGGTTCAGGAGCTCCTTGATCTTCCTGAGTTCCTCCTGTTGCTTGTTCCTCGTGAGGATCAGACACAGGGTTATCTGGATCAGGAACTTGCTTCTTCTCTTTTCCTGCAGGGGTTAGTTCCTCATCACAATGATTAAACTCATCAGGACGAGTCAAACCAATTTCAAAGTTATCATTATGACTCTGTTCCTGCAAGGAGTTAGTCTCATCAAATATAACATGGACACTTTCCTCAACACACGTTGTTCGTTTATTGTAAACACGATAAGCCTTACTACTTAAGGCATATCCTAGAAAAATAGCCTCATCACTTCTAGCATCGAATTTTCCTAAGTTGTCCTTTCCATTATTATGTACAAAACATTTACATCCAAAAACACGAAAGTAAGAGATATTGGGTTTTCTTCCTCTAAGGAGCTTGTAAGGTGTCTTCATAGTAGCATGACACGATTGATGATGTAACATGCCGTATTCACAGCTTCAGCCCAAAAAAAATTCGGAAGACCGCTTGCAATTATCATCGTCCTTGCCATATCCTCAAGGGTCCGGTTCTTCCTTTTGACTACACCATTCTGTTGTGGTGTCCTTGGAGCTGAAAAGTTATGATCTAAACCTTCATTGCTGCAAAATTCATCAAACTTGGAGTTTTTAAACTCCTTACCATGGTCAAATCTTAAATGTTTTAATTTAAAACCACTTGTTCTTTGAATCTTTTTAGCAAATGTTAGAAATTCATCAAACGTCTCATCCTTACTATGAAGAAAAATAACCCATGTGTATCTTGAAAAATCATCTACTATGACTAATACATATCTCTTACCAGATCGACTTTGGATGCGTACAGGTAGGGGTGTAAGTTCGGTTTTTGGTTTGGTTTTGGGGCAAAACCAAACCAAAATAAATTCGGTTTTTATATTTCAAGTCCAAATCCAAACCAAAATTCGTCCCAAACCAAACCAAACCAAACCGAAATTACAAAACCAAAACCAAACCAAACCAAAAAACCGAAATTCTTTTATGATGCAAATTTTTTTTTCCAAATCTTACAAATAATACGAAAAGTATCAAGTTCCAAATCATCAAACATAGAAGAATTACTTCAATTTCAACTAAAGCTTAAAATTGAAGTACTAGAACTAAAGATAATTGATAAAAACATGAAAACCCATATAGGATAGGCAAACTTCGGTTTGGTTTGGTTTTTTTCGGTTTTTTAAAATAAAAACCGAAAACCGAAAAAATGAAAATTTTCCAATCCAAATCAAACCGAATTTTGAAAAAAACCAAACCAAATTATTAATTCGGTTTGGTTTGGTTTTCGGTTTTTAACCAAATAACTTACACCCCTACGTACAGGGCCACATAAGTCCATGAGAAGAAGTTGCAAAGGACTTTTTGTGCTTACCATTTTCTTGGATTTGAATGAGAATCTCACTTGTTTGCCTTTAATACATGAATCACAAACAATGTGGTTCAAAGACTTAATTGTTGGTAAACCAACTACCAAGTCCTTCCCACTTAGTTTATGCAGTAGGGACAGGCTTGCATGACCGCAACGCTTGTGCCATAGTAGAGGATCAGCTTCGATCACACTTAAGCATGTGAGATTATTCGTAAGAACAAGGTTCAGGTCGACCATGTAGGTGTTCCCTTTCCCTACCCAGACCCCACCCATTGCCATCCCTACTCTACATAAGATACCATAAGTTACTTGAACCATTATGGGAAAAAACAAAGCAGTTCACATTTACCAAAACACAAATGAAAACATAAAATTGATCTTAGTTCTCAAGATTACCACTTGCAACATTGCTACTAATTACTACCACAGTCATTACTACTAATTACTTCAAGGAACCCTTATCCGAGATTCAATTTCGATCTATTTTAGTTAAAATAGGCATTCTTAAGATATTTCTCATGGCTTAAGAATACAAAGTTTGATTCTTTGGGCGGGGAACACTAAAAACAGCAGAAAACAACGATAAGAGAATCATTGATAACCAGAAAAGGAAAAAGTACCAATGGGAACAAAAAGCCTAATTACAAAAAACACGAACAAAACAAAGAAAATCACAAACAAAATCAAATCGAAACTGTGTAAAATACCTGAAGTGGTAACTGTTGCCTGGTATTCTGGATTTTTGGTGAGGAAAGAGAGAGAAACTCCATCGGTTAAGGAGAAAAGTAAGGAGGAAAGTAAGGAGGAGAAGTTCAGCAGTTATTAAGGAGAGAGAGAAACTTGGGGCTTGTACTTATCAGGTCATGCGTGGTAGACTGGTAGTTAGTACTGTGGTACTTTGGGCTTAACCCAGTTAATTTTTTTTAAAAAAATTTGGGGCCCTCTAAAGATGAGGCCCTATTCTGAGTCCCACTTTGGACTTGTTCAGGGTCGGGCCTACGTATGCTCTCAAGTACGTTCCAGCAAGAGGGGCACCCATAACTTCAAGGATGCCGACAGATATATTGTGCTCCTTCATGGCCCTCGAATAAACAATATATGGGTTGATTGCATATCTTGAACGAAGTTAAAGGCCCTATAATAAGAAGAATAGAAGTAACACAAACCAATTATGGGTAAAGCTGACATTAGTCTCGACAGCAAATGTGATGCTAAACTTCTATTCATCTCCCTGAAATTACTTAAAATCGCCCCAACTACCATGTAAATGTACCATTATACCCTTCGCTGTTTTTACAACTCTCTCTCCACCACCGCCTAAAATCACTAACCACCGATCGCTACCTCTCCAACCCATCAACGATCACCACCAACGAGCACAAAATTACGACGGTGGTGATCGTGGGTGGTGATGGCGAAGATGAGAGAGAATATGAATTAGAGGAGGAGTTCAGTTGTAGTAAAAATAAAAATAAAAATATCGTAAGGGTATAATGGTATTTTTAGAGGGGAGTTGGGGCGATTTTAAGTAATTTGGGGGCGACGTTTAACAATCCCCATGTGATGTGCAACAACATAGTATTGCTACACGTTACAACTCACAAGTAAGAATCTAGTTGGGAGGCTGAATAAAGTGACAGCCTTTTAATCCATAACCCACTCCTCCGCCAACCCACGAAATGAAATAAAAATTGCACCAAAGGAAAACTTGGTTGGCAAGGCGACTTCTTGATTTCCAAACAATGACAAATTATTTTTAGTACACACAAACGCAGAATAGACTGATAAAAGCGCTGGTTGAGTGGGTTTATGAATTTGCTCATCAGTGAGAGAATTCCAAATTGGATCCACCAATTCAATTTTCGAGCACCGCCCAGATTAGGAACAAGGGGAAATTAAGCAGCTTAATAGCTTAAAAGTCGTGTTGTTAGTTTCATGGAAATAAATCAAATAATAGAGATAGAAGTTCATCAATCCATAATAAGGTTCAATTACCTAATTCACACTTTCAATAGTGAGCAGTTCAAGCTAAAAAAAGCTTGTTTTTCTTAACAATCCAAAAGAAGTTAATTGAACCTAAAAAAAGATTGTTTTCCTTAACAATTCATAAGAAGCTAGTTGTTAGTTTTATTTTTTTTTATTCAAAAGAGGCTACACCAAAGGAAAAAGGGAAACAACAGCAAAACAAAAAAACAAGACAAGCAAGCTAAACACAACTAAGGATGAACCAGGCGTGGAATAGCCACACCTTGGAGATCCTCATCTAAAATTCTAGCTAGACCAATAGGAACAACATCAATGAACGACATTCTATTTTCTTGAGCGACTCCCTTATTGGCTAACCAATCCGCCGCGCGGTTTGCTTCACGGTACACATGAACGACCTTCACTTCCCAGTCTGACTTGGCGAGCAAATCTCGACATATCAGTATATCATGAACATAATTTCCACTTTCCAGCTATGGGTGCATTGTTATTGAGCATTTGAACGCAAGTTAGACTGTCTAGTTGAACTTCGAGCTTGCTGATGTGAAGTTCGTGGGCCAGCTCAATCCCCTTTCTAAGTGCCATAACTTCAGCCTTGAGTGCGACGCATTGTCCGAAATTTGCAGAGAATGCTGAGATAAATTTGCCCACATGATCTCTAATGATCACTCCTCCACCAGCCGCACCACGTGAGCCTTTTGCTGCTCCATCACTATTCATTACATACCAGTCTCTAGGGGAGCATGCCAAGCCACAAATTTCTGGATTTTGGTGTTTAAATTAGTTTGTTGTTTTCCTGCTTCTTCCCAACCTCTCCTTGCCTCATTGTAACGAACTTGGATGAAAGCCCCACAATCAATTGGGATTTCTTGCCTCCTATCAAACACAAAGCAATTTCTCCACCTCCAAATTCACCATAATGTAACACTAAACATAGTGTGCCAATGTTCATCCATATTATCATTTACGTTGCTCACATTTTTTTCAATCCATTGTTTGAGTTCTAAAGTGAAGAAACTCGGAGAATGAGCAGGACCTCCTACTTTACGCCACACAAGTCTCGCAGCAGGACAATCCCTTGGAATGTGTAACGTGGATTCTTCTTCACCACCACAAATAAAACAACGAGGTTCATCTGTCATACGTCGTTTGTATCTGTTAAGATTTCCAAGTACACGGTCATGGCAAGCAACCCACATAAATGCACGAATGTGCTGCTGAGGAGCATTCCAGATGGCTTCCCAACATTCCTCATCAATAACGTCACTTTCATGACGCATTAGGCTAAAAGCAGATCGAATAGAAAATTTACCTTGTTTAGCATCTTTCCAATACACGAGATCTGCCATCTCCGTATCATCTTTTAACTCAAATGCCTAAATAAGTTTCAGTGTGTCTTGATGCAGGAAGGGGGACTATAGTATCCCATTTCCAGCCAGTAGAGTGATCCCACATTTCTTCTACTGTTGCACCCTCTAATTCCGGAGGAATAGGCTACAGAACTTGATTAAATAGATGTTTATCCGTCGCCCAAGCATGATCCCAAAAAAGAGTTGTGCGACCATTACCCACTGCCATTTTTAATACTTCACAAAGGAGCCTTGAGTTGTCTGTTATTCCCCTCCACACGTTCGAAGCACCAGCTTTGCAAACGAACATATCTATATCACAGCGTCCCTTGCAGTACTTAGACCTTATGACACGTGACCACAACGCATTTGGTTCAGAAAGAATGCGACATTCGAGTTTAGTTAGGAATGTAGCATTAGCTTGCTTAGCTGAACGGATACAATTACCCCCATGTTACCTCGGTTTTTGAAGTGTTTTCCAGGAAAGTAAATGAGTTTTCCTCTTCTCTTCATTACCACCCCCAATGAAATTTCTTGTTTTTTTTATCAAGCTCCTCACAAACACTATGAGGTATTTTTGCAGATTGCACAAAATAATTAGCAAGAGTTGACAAAGTTGATTTTGCC
This sequence comes from Beta corolliflora, assembly GCA_947648045.1. NCBI lineage: Eukaryota > Viridiplantae > Streptophyta > Magnoliopsida > Caryophyllales > Amaranthaceae > Beta > Beta corolliflora. Next base: position 196,723 of record CANSZD010000431.1, read on the forward strand.
AACGTAATTCTGCCAGCCAAGGAAAGGTACTTTGTTTTCCACCCCACAAGTCTTCTATCAATTTTTTCACACAAGTGACTAAAGTTTCTTTTGTTACTCTACTGGTGAGTGTTGGCATTCCCAAATACATGCCCAAATCCAAGGTGGATTCCATTGCCAAGACCTTGTTGTAATGTTTTCTTGCATTTGAGAATTAACATTCTTTGAGAAGAAGACATGAGATTTAGCAAGACTAACACGTTGCCCTGAAGCTTCACAAAACCGACTTAAACAATCATGTATGACAGTAGCTTGTTCAACATCAGCTTCCGCAAATAAAATAATATCATATGCGAAAAAAAGGTTTGATAACAACGGACCATTTCTGCTTGCACGAATTGGTTTCCATTTGTGTTGCAAAATAGCTTCTTCTATAGTTTCCATGCACATGACAAACGAGATAAGGTGAAAGTGGGTCACCTTGTCGTATTCCACGGCTTCGGTTTAAAGCTTTGTGACGATTCTCCATTCCACATGACTTGTAACGACACCGAAGTCACACACTCCATGAGTATCCCTAATAAAAGACTATCTCAATCGATCATGATCATATGCTTTTTCAAAGTCGATTTTGAGAGCCATAAACCCTTAAACCCCTTGTTTACGTTGCATAGTATGAAGAACCTCCTGAACAATCACTATGTTATCTGTTATTTGCCGCCCTGGCACAAAGCTAGCTTGAGTATTAGAGATAAGAACAGGAAGATGTGGCTTAATGCGGTTTACAAGAGCTTTGGAAACAATTTTGTAAGCCACATTGCACAAGCCAATTGGACGAAACTGAGCCGCTGTCTCTGGGTTATCTGTTTTGGGCAGCAAGACTATATTAGTCTCATTCAGATGCTCAGGTAAGCCTTTTGCTTCTAGCACCGGAATCACCATATCAGAAACATTTTTTGCCACTGTATTCCAATGTTTCTGAAAAAACAATGCTTGAAAGCCGTCTGAACCTGGTGCTTTAAGCGACCCCATACTCTTCACAACTTCATCAATTTCCAAAGTATTGAAAGGTTTGGATAAAGCTTCCCAATCTCTATTAGAAAGCTCCAGGAAAATGTCTGAAGGGACATTAAAATATTCTGGTTCATCTTCAGCAGTAAACAAATTTGTGAAATAGTTAACTATATGTTCCCTGATCTTGGCAGAATTTTGCAACCAAATCCCCTCATTATTTTTAATCGAATCAATCTTGTTTCTCCATCTCCGCATAATGGTGCTAAGGTGAAAGAACGTTTTTAAGCCACTCAATTCGAGACTTTTGATACCATAATGTCTCGTCCCGATCTAGCACATCATCAAGCTCACGTCTCAAACGAGCCTCCAATTTAATGTGGCCTCTATCCACCTTGGTGGATAAAATTTTTTGTATCCCTGCAATTCTGGCAAGAAGAGATTTCTTCTGGTGAAAAAAATTGCCAAATGTTTCTCTGTTCCAATTTTGTAAATCACCAGCAAGCTTGGTGAGTGCAGGAACCAGAGGGCTCGACGAGTCCCACTTGCTTTCCACAAACCCCTTAAAGTTCTCATGTTTTAACCATGCAGCCTGGAACTTAAGGGGTTTGTTAAGGTTATGCAAGGGTGCAAAACCATTAGGTGAAATGAAGATTGGGCAATGGTCCGATTGGATAGCAGGTAAATGTTTCATTTTTGCATTGATGAAACGACAACCCCACTCCCCATTACAAAGAGCTCTATCAAGCCGGGCACTTCTCCGAGTCTCAGGGGTGAGTCCACGAGCCCAGGTGTGATTTGCACCCGAAAACTCAACCTCAATTAAATCCATATCATGGATCCATTCATTGAATTTATGAGATCGACGTTGAGTTTCGTTGCACGCACAGACGCACTACTTCTTTCAGAGGGATATCTAATATCATTAAAGTCACCTGCTATAAGCCAAGGATGGTTATGATTTGCCGCAAAGTTTTCGAGTTCCTTCCATAAATCTTGACGTTTAGTAGGGTCCAGGCTTGCATACACTGCTGAAAAATACCACGGCACAGCCCCTACCCTCTTGATTTCCATTGTAATATGTTGTTCATGTTTGATAATAGGATCAATAGTAACCAGTTCAGATTTCCAGTATAGCCAAATTCCACCTGAAAATCCCATAGCATCCACACGAGAGTAACCAGTATAACCCAACGAGGAAGCTATGTTCATAGCCTGCCCTCCCCCCATGTGTGTTTCAACTAACGCAACAACAGTAGGATGATGCATTCTCACAATTTCTTTCAAAGCAGAAACAAAATTTCTATTACCCGCTCCTTGCACATTCCAAACCATACAAGTTATAGCAAGGTTTTCCGGAACAAGATTTGGTAGTTGTTCAGACATAGACACAGGAATATAAGAAAGAGTTGACATATAAGCTTGACTAATTACTAATTAGTCTAAGTACACGTTGTACCTCATTGGGGGGAAGTAATGTCATCACCAACTCCCTGGGCGTCGAGATTGGCTCTAGCCACGAGTCGATTCTCACCTCCAGTACATGAATCTGGGGGTCGCTTGTGTAAAGGTAAGGCCTCTCCATCCCATGGCCTATGAATTGTGTCTTCTCCGGTGGGATGGTTAAGTTGATTACATTCGAACGTTGCAGGGACCTGGGATACATCTTGTGGAGTGCTTATTGGAGTTGCAAAAAACGAACTTTTTTCCTTAGTAGGCGTTCGTGGGCGTGAGGGGTTTGCTTCAGTGATGTTTTGAATGTTTTCTTTTCCTTGAGATAAATCTATTTTAGGGCTTGTGCTAGGCTTTTTAGGGACGTTAGGATTATTTTCTTGGAGGGCTCGACCTTTGGACGTAGAAGGATTTTTTAACTTTTCTTGGAAGGGTTTATTGAGAATTTTAGGAGGTTTAGATTTGTGCTGAATTGGGGATTTACTTCCTAAATTAAAGGTGGAAATTTTATCTTCTTTCCCTAGCATTGCTTGAGAATTGACAGCTAGATCCACCGTTTGGAAAGAATTATCTTCTTCCATAAATTCCACATTCTGTTCCTGATTTTCAGTTAACTTGATAACATTATTTTCATCAAGAATAGACAATCTTGATCCACTTCCTGCTTTTTCGCCCGCCAAACCCACTTGATTTGATTTTGTGGCGCCAATTACGTTTGGTGCCAAATCCTCAACTCCTTTGTCTGCCACCTTTGCACCATCACGAGAGGGTGGTCCGTTAACTTGAGCTGGTTTATCCTGCCGTGGAATTCTCTTGCGCACAGGTTTTTTCACTAACATCCATGACCCAAAATCCGCAGTTTCCTCTGGTTTAGTAGCCATCTTGTTCAAGTGCTCTAAATTACCATTACTAATCTGTTCCTCTGGTATATACCTTGAATCTAAATCAAGTTCTTCCACTGTAGGACAATTGTGTTCCTGATGGCCCATTTTTCCGCATTTAAAGCATATCATTTTAATACCTTCGTATTGCACCTTCCAAACTTTTCCTTTCAGCCAGAATTTCGATAAAAGAGGTTTACTAATGTCAATTTCGACACTGATACGGGTGAATTGCCCCCTCTCCGCCTGTGCAGTGGTTTTATCAACTCACAGAACCTTACCAATTTTTTATCCTATTTTATTGAGAAAATTTACATCAAAATACTCTACTGAAAGGTTAGGAATTCTTACCCACGCAGTTAGGACTTTGATAGGATTTTCATCAGGTATGAAGTTAGGTACCCATTTCCGAATCGTTAGATAATTATCGTCGATCAACCAGGGACCTTGAGTAAGCACAAATTGGTAGTCAGCCTCACTTGAGAATCTTGCAATATAGTAATGACATCCAATATCAGTGAGGGCCAATTCACCTTTGATACTCCATTCTTCTTCAATCTGCGCATCAGCCCCATATAACCTATTTTGCCATCAAACATCTTAATAATGAGGGAGTTTTTCCAAGGTTTTCTCCTCCTTGGTGAGCAAAATAAGTGGGCACCGATCATCTTCAACATAATCTTCTGGTAAGGAGTCGTCATCAGACACATCATCCTACCTGAATGTAATTGCTAATATTGGGGAGAGATTTCTCACTACCCCTTCTAACTAGATCCCTGAAAGACAGGGGCTGAAGGACCAGCATTTTGGGGGCATATGAATATGATTCATTTCAGTATCATCTGATTCCATAAGATTGGGATCATCTTGTGCTGGTTTGCCAAGAATCAGATGTGTTATTTTACGTTTTGGTTTCTTAGTTGATCTCACCAATTGATCTTGTTCTTCTCGGGATTGTTGAGTGTCTTTTCAAGTGAGGCCATGGTTTTCCATTTTTTCCCGGAGTGTTTTCTATACCAAACTTATGAAAGTGATAATGGAAGAAATATAGTGAAAGAAAGGGTCTTTCGTTTTTGCTGTTAAGCTTACACTCTGGAACTCTGGAGGGATGCAGAGAAGTTATTTGTATTTTAATTTTTTAAAAGCAAGTTGTCAGTTCTTCACATAGAGTTCTGCGTTCCATAAGACTAAGCATCCCTATTCCCAAATCTACTCCACATGCTAGGCTAAGCTGTGTTTAAAGCACTTCACTAGCAACAACGTATATAAGGCTAGCTTTGTCAAAGAAGATGTTTAGTTCCAAAAATTCAATTGAAGATCATCTAAGAATAGTGATCTTGGCACAAACAAAGAAGACGACAGTAGCACCTTCTCTGTCCACCAAAACAACTATTAATTGTCAACACTCAACAGATTCCGGGAATTGGTGTTACATTTTGTTCCAGATAAGAATTCATAATACATTTTGTTTAGTGTCCATGACACACTAATAAACAAAATGCAATAGCAAGAAACAAATTTCTTCTCTTATATTCAAAAGAAGAAAAAGGGATCAGCCAATTTTTACCCATAAAGTAAAGTATCCCAAAAGTAAAACCAAAAAATCCAGCAAGGCTCTAAACCATCTTCCAAATCAATAATTCATATTACACACTATCATATCAATTAATGAAACTGAAATTATCTGTTATTCACAAAGCACAACCAAAAGGGTGTAATTAAGAACGATAAACCAACCCAATGATAACTTATTTAATTGTCCTGCTCCTCCTGCTGTTGATGAATACGGTAATGAGGATAATAATAAGGACGTTGTGGATTGAAAACGTGGGCATTCTCATTAAAAATTTGGAGGGATTCAACAGCAGTGGAAACGGAAGCCCAGACGACAGCGGCACGAAAAGCAGAACCAAGTCCACGAGGGGCCCACAACAAGGCTCCAAAGGCAGCTAAAGAGGCTATATTACCCAATCGTGAACTATCAGCGTCTCTGGGACCCCCGCCTCCGAGGCGGTATAGGGCGTACCCCGTAGCGTCAATTGGTAAGGAAACAAGCGCAAAAGTTCCACCAATGCGTGGGCCGAAAGCGCGTGCAGCATTGACGCCGGAAATAAGTTTTTTTTCTTTGCATAGGGCCTTGGCAAAGTGGTACAAGGATCCACCGACGGTACCAATGGTAAAACATGTGCCAGCGCCGTCTATCACTTCGCCAGCCAAGGTAGGATCTACCCCTTCATCAAGCCCTAGGTACATGGTCACAAAATTTGGACTTTTCTTTGTCTCCATAAATAACCTGCTTTTTCTTCTTCTTTTTGTTTTTTCCTGGGATGAATTGAACATAATCACATATGTAGTATGTAGGTATATATATATATATATAGCGCTGGGGTTAGGTATCACTTATCAGGGGGTGGGAGCGTAGCGCATAGAGGGTACTGGACAGAGGTAGCATGAGGAAGGGTGGGTGAAGTGGGCTGCGGGTTGGGCGTGGTTTGTTGTATAGGATTGCGGGACGCGGGTATGTTGCGGTGTATTCTGGAAAGAAAATGAAATAGGCATATGCGTTTGGGCTTGCACATTAGATGGCCCAACATGCTGTCCAAGAGAATGTGATTGAGTAGTTTGTTGTGCGCCACGATTATGGACATGAGGATTAGTAGCAAACCATGGATGAAGAAATAAAAGGGATGGCTCATTTGTACCCATAAAATCATAAACCTTGTGCACATAATTTGACAGATTTTTGTATGGAAAAGTGTTCTCATCAAAATTCACATGTCCAGAAATGATGATCTTATTAATAGAGAGGTCTGAGCATCGATATTCATCATGCTCGGTAGGATATCCCAAAAATACACAAGAAATACAACGAGGAGCTAACTTATGTGGCACAGTGACCGAAAGATTGGGAAAACACACACCCGAAAACCCGAATATGATCATAAGTTGGGGTGCTACCAAATAACGCTTGAGTCGGGGTATTGTTATTTAGGGGTTTGGTAGATCAGATATTAATAAGATATGTGGCCGTTTCTAGAGCATAAGACCAAAAAAGAGGGAGGAAGAAAAGCATGAAAGAGAAGAGAGCGCTTAATATTATTAATTGTACGAATTACGCGCTCAACTTTTCCTTTATAGGGAAGTATTAGGACAGGAGAATCGAAAAATATTCCATGGGCAACACAAAACTTTTAAAGGGATCATTATCAAATTCTTGGCCATGATCACTTTGAAAAGATTTAATTGGTCTCTCAAATTGAATGGGAGTATATTGGTGAAAATTAAGAAAAGATTGATAGGCCTGAGATTTAAATTTAGGAAAAATTGACAATAGAGGTCTCAACTTTGGGTGATAATTTTCAAAAGGTCTGAACTATTGATTAACCTGTGTAGGTCCCAACTTTAAGGGGTATTAACTTTTAGCGGGCCTTAGTGATTTGAAACTGGCTTAATAGGTCATCACTTGTAAAACTTGGGTCACACCAGAAGGGTTAATTGAGGGAGGGATGTAGAAACTAGGTGAGATTTTTAAAAAAATCGTCAGTTTTAAATCACCGAGGCCCGCTAAAAGTTAAGACCCCCTAATGTTGGGACCTACACAGGTTAATCAATAGTTCAGACCTTTTAAAAATTATCACCCAAAGTAAAGACCTCTGTTGTCAATTTTTCCTTAAATTTAAGAGGCATGGTCCATAAAAAATGTCTATAATCATCCAAAAGGACCAAATAATATTTATAGCCCTCAATATTATCCACAAATCAGCATGAATAATATCAAAAACTATCAAAGGACCAACTCAACTAAAAGCTTAAACTGATAGTTGGAATCCCAGGAATAGTTTTATACTTTATCACGCCTAGTGATGTTAGTGGGTAATGGCCCCTACCCGGATCCGTGTATCCAGATCCATTTTTAGCGAATCTGGATCCTCAAATTTTGGACCCTACGGATCCGGATAGAATATGGATCCTAGTTTTAAAAAAAGGGATTTGGATCGGTCCTAAATTATTACCCGGATCTGGATCCATTGCCCTTTTTTAAAGTTATTTTTAAATATATACTAATTAAAAGGGTAAAAATTAATGTTAAACTCTTAATGTTATTATACTCGGATTTGTTATATTAAGGTTGAATGCTTGTTTACTTAACTATCGACAAATGAAAATGATAAATGGCGTTGTTTTGTTATTTCAAATCTTTAATTATTGTGAAAATAGGGTCGTTTGAAGAAAATAGGTTATGATCCATTTAGGACCCGGATCCGTAGGATCCACTGGATCTGGATCCTTAATTTTATTACCCAGCGGATCCGGGTCGGATCTTGATCCATGCCTGAAAAACGGATCTGGATCCTAGAGGATCCGATCCAGATCCTACCCGTTGACATCCCTATTCACGCCCCCTCACGCGAGAGCCCATTGGGCTTTAAGTGTGGATGCAACACATACCTCCTTCATACCTGACGCTACATATTCCACTTAGAATGGAGGGGTGGATGAGATTTGAACCCATGACATTTATGACACGCTGACTCTAGTACCATGTCGAAGGACCAACTCAACTAAAAGCTTAAGCTGATGGTTGGAATCCCATGAATAATTTTATACCCTATCAAAAGCACCAAAAGTAGTAGTATGCGAAGTAGAAATATAAATAACAAATATATCCTATAAGAAGCACAAAATATTATCTTTTAACAAATATATTATCTGTATCATTATCGAAGTTTTTTCAATAATTTTTTATTTAAATTAAGTTGTGATACGACTCATTGAGCTATAATTGGTTGATGACTACAATTGTGAAGTGCAAATGATTTCTGTGTGAGGTTTTTTGCTCTCATGACCATTGCAAAGGAAGTGCACAAGTCATAAAGATACTTATATAAGATATTTCTGCTTCAACAAAACACAACATTAGAGAAGTTGGAAATTTTCGGAGAACGAAAATTAGATACATTTGACAAAGTCATTGATTCACAAATTAGAACTTGAAGGGAAAGTGGAGTAAGCTGCTACAAGTTATGAAATAATACTTTGTACAAAATTAAGTCATAATTCAAAAGGCCGAAACGTGATCATCAATGATACTGCTCCTGCTAGTGATGAACTTATTAGAACTTATTTTCAGCAAAAATAAGTTCAAATAAGTTTTAATAAGTATTAATAGGTTTAGATAAGTATTATAACACCCATGAATTTCGAGTTACTATCTAAATTAATTAAAATTCAACAGAAAAATCGGCAGAGCTCCATTTGGAATATGGACTGCCTAAAATTTAATTTAGGACTCGCGTCCAATTATAAACCTCCTTCAATAAAACCAACACTCCAAATTCTCGATAATCCTTATCCAATTCAAAAGGATCTACATTCAAGCAAAATTCCCGAAATTCCAGAAGTGTTATTCCACAGTTATTGCGAGAATAACCGTTAAGAATAAGCTACGCAGACTGATTCTAAGTCAAAACAAAACTTAACTAAACTATTACAGTCCAGTCAAGTAAAGATTTAGGTGAATTAATATTACAACCTTAAGTCCCCCAAAATGATAATATGTATACATAAATAGTGCAGCGGATAAAGAACTACTATAACTTTAACTAGTAAAAGTTGGTGGAACGTTGCTCTCAGCCCACACCCCACACCCAACATGTAAGATCTTCATGTACCTGCACATATCGGGCATGTAGTATCAGCCAAACTGGCTGAGCAAGATTCATACAATAAAGCCAAACATATATGCAGGTAGGATAATAATATATCCTACAAATCATCTTCTTTCGAATCAAAATAATAAGTAGTAAGCTTTATAAAACCTTTTTCCTTGTATTCCTTTCTAAATCAAATCTTTTCTTTATTTTCCTTAAAACAAATCCTTTCTTTCCAAATCTTTTCTTGTATTCCTTTCTAAATCAAATCCTTTCTTTATTTTCCTTAAAACAAATCCTTTCTTTCCTTTACCTTCACAAAGAGGGAGTTATGAAATCTATGGAATGGAACAAACTTTCCTTGCCTTTGGGCTAGCTAGGCCCTCCGGATAACTATTAGACAAAGACCCCTAGTATGCACACCCTACATACGGCCAAACCATAGCAGAAGATCTAAGTCCGAGGTACTGATCAACGTACCACCCAACTATTCTGAAATGTCGAGAACATCTCGACAATGTTCCAATTCCTTGAGACGCCACAAAGGCAATCCCAACCGTTTCAAAAACATTAAACTATCCATAAATCTCTTTTCTGTAACTATTCTATAATTCAAGGTTTGAAAACAAACTGTTTGTATTAGGAGGAACATCCTCCTATTCAAAACCAACTATCTGTATTAGGAGGAACATCCTCCTATTCAAAACCAACTATCTGTATTAGGAGGAACATCCTCCTATTCAAACCAATCTCAACTCAGGAGAGATACATATCTTTATAATCTTTTCTCGTAACAATGAAAGTTATCTTTTGTAGACTTTTCTCATAACTATTAAAGATTTGAGTAAAGAATCTTACCTCTTACGAATCACATCAAAACAACCATCTCCAAAATGACTCTAGTGAACTCGAAAGCTACATAATAACACATATGTATTCAATAAATAATAATAGACTTGGCTAACTAGTAATGAGCTTTAACTAACTTTAGTTTTATAAAATGTGAGCCTCTTACTTCAAATGACATAACTAACTAATACTAACAATACTAAAATCTCTCTTAGTTTATATAAAACCAACACTTAAGTTTCATAATATATATATTAGGTACTCCAAAATCCATTAGGAAACATTCACATGAAAACATTCAAACTTAAAGCACTCGAAACTAATATACAATTTATTAATTTCAGCAGAAACTTAAAATGGGAATAACTTCCTCATTCAAACTCCAAATCAAGCATTTCTTGAGCCTATCTCAAGTAAAATTTTGATACGAACAACTTTTGTGAAATAGTATTTTTGCTAAAAATGCCCAGAAACTGCTTAAAACTGCCTTTTAAGAACTGACGGGTAATTTATACGAACTTCACCACAAATTTCTTTGAACAACAAGTTTACCTAACAATCCATTAATCTAAACAAACTACTAAACACCTAAATAAATATTATATTCATTCAATTACACACCCAAACAATTAAAATCAAAACCCCCAATTTAATTTATCTCAAGAACCCTAAACTAACAAAACCCCAATTCGAAATTAAACAAAAACTAAAATTAAAACATGATAAAGAAGCTTACTTGATTAGGAGAAGTAATGAGAGCAAAAATTACACTATAAGAGAACCCGAAAAAAAACAGTTCTTTGATCCTATTTTCGACCCGAAATCCGCAAGCCCAAGAACCAAATCCTCTCTTTGAAAACTAACGAACTGGAGATGAAGATGGTTGATAAATACTTAGTAGCTTTAATGGTGGTGTTTTTTAATTGGAGAAAGTAGAAAAAGAAAAGAAAAAGAAAAGAAATGTAGAAGAAGGGAGAAAGCACGGTGGGAGGAAGAGCAGCATTGAAGCTCTTCTAATCTTTATTTTTTTTTCGTTTTCTTTCTTTTGCTTTCTTTTCTTTTCCTTTGGTTTGGGAAATAAAAACTAGGAAGCAGTAAGTAACACTAACACTCTCTCCTTTTCTTTTACTTCCCTTTCTTTCTTCTTTTTTTTTTTTTTTTTTTCTCTCTTTATAATACTAATATAATTGTAGTTAGGTACTTAACCTAGGGAATTTAGGAATTAACTTTTGACCCCTTTTAAAGGTAAAGTCAATTAGTGAGAAGTAAAATATATTTAATAAAAGAATATTTTAATTTATTTTTAGAAACTATAATAATATAAATAATTACTAAACAGTATAAAAATACGGGGTGTTACAAGTATTAACAAGTACTTATACATTTAAATAAGTATTAACAAGTTCTGATAAGTTTAGATTAGTTCAAATAAGTATTGATATTATCACAAAAAATACTCAAGATAAATATTATTAAGGACTAATAAGTTCAAATAAATATTATTAAGGACCAATAAGTTCAGTTAAGTAGTACTGTACTAATAAGTTTTGATAAGTTCAAATAAGCAAAAATAAGTTGAATATAATGGACCTTTATCTTCCCTTAGAAAATGATTTTAAATATGGCCAACATTTTGAATTTGAAGGATTAATATAGAGTAATATGAATATTAAGAAAAAAGTATTACGAATTTGTGTTGTGTTAAAAAAATGTAAGTTTTTAAGTTTATAGTTCATTGTTTTGAATACTTGGTACTTATGAAGCTTTTCTCACAGATATTTTTTTTAGGGGAAAATAGTAGAGCAATATATTAATTAATGGACAACCAGTCCTTGAGTACATGAGGGGTAACATCTGAGGGACAACGTTCCCAACGTTGTTCACACTATATGTCACAACACAACAAATCCGGTTTTAACAAAACTAGATCAATAAATTGTCCATCTTTTGGGAGGCAAAACGCTGCAAATTTACTGATCCGGTTCTTTAGTGAACCATATCAGTTAACAGAAAATTGATCCGGTTTTCTTTTATCTGATCTGTTCAAATAACCAGATCAGTAAATTTGCATTTTGAGCCCCAATTCACAGCATAAATCGCTGGCCCAATCTTCCCCCAATAGCGCTGGCCCAATCTTCCCCCAAAAGCGCTGGCCCAATCTTCACTCAACCTTCCTCCCTCTCAAATCTCAATCTCCATCTCCTCTCTTCTCACCTCAATCTCAATCTCAATCTCCATCTCATCTTCATCTGCAATCTCCATTTTTCTCCCCTTCTTTCATAAGGTACTTTTCTGATAAGAAGTTATCTCCTTCTTTCATCCATTTTTCTCTAATTTTTTCCAGTCTGATCATCGGCACATTTTCTCTCTTCTGCTTTTTGGCAGGAACTGGAGCTTCTTCGAGTCGATACGGAGAGGATTCGGCGGTAGATGCAGGAAGTTGCGGTGGCTTTAGTTTCCATCAAAGAAGAGGTTTCTATCTTTCTCTCTCCTAACATCGATGTTAACAGTTAAATGAATAATGGACGAAATCTGGGATTTAGACGTGAACAATTAAATTCTCTACAATTTGCTCTCATTACAGCTAGATGTAGATTTTTTGAATCGATTTTTTTGTTTATCTCTCTTCAATTGCACAGCTAGATGGGGAAATATAATCAGAGATAAAAAAGATGAATATTCGCCTGAATCAGCCTTGGATTTGAAGCTTCGAAGTGGTTCTCGTCTGACATGGCTACTGCTGCTTTTTTTTCGCCGAGCTTCGAATTAAGGTGGGAGAAAATTGAGAGAAAGAAGATGGCGAGCCGCGAGATAGAAGGTTGGCGACCGGTGGTAGTGGGCGACGCGGTTGCCAATGCGAGAGAGAGAAAGGATGGAGGAGAGAGAAGTAGAGTGAAAGTGAGGGGCCGGTAATTCGAGTGCAGTGGGGTTTTGGTCCATTATTGTTCATGAATTTACATCTGGGTATGGAACAAGAATAGAGAGAAATTTGGATGAAAGTCATGAATTTTGTAGAAGCCTGAGTTTTAGAAAGAAATCATAGCTCAGGAAAAGCTATAAAACTCGCCTGAGTTTTGTCTTCAAAACCACAATACAGTTACCCAAGAAATTGACTATTGATGTTAATAAAAAATGAAATCGAGCACAATTATCTATTGTCATTGATGACACTTCTACAAAGTAAACAGTAGACAACAAGCTCTACTGCACTCAAATTACTTTGTGCTAGAATACTAGATGAAGACATGATAGGGGATGATGAACAAAAGAAAGGATGAAAAACATTAATGTTTTGTTTTGTTTTTTAAAAAAAATCGGTTTTTTATTATAAATGTCAAAATAGTTAACGCCGTCCAACATTCCGTCAAGTTTAATGACAAATTACAAGTTTAGGGTTATCCAAGATAGGGGTGGAAATGTAGGTGTTATTTGGGAAAAAGGCCTATATGTCAGGGTTATCTGAGATAATATCCCTATATATAAACATTCTTATTAAACTAAATAGTTCCCGTGTATTATGTAAGGGTCCACGTGATCCACAATGATATTAACTACATCAACTGCTTAACACACGAGTCATAAGCCATTTAAAGTATTTTAATACATGATTATAAAACTTTAAATCACAAGATACTATTCATTCAATGATTTAGGAAAAACATCATAAAATCTTAAATTTATTGCACGAGTCTAATAGCAAATTAAATTTTACATTTATGTATATACTTATTTTTTATTTTCCTAACTTTTATATCATCTATTTGATAGATGAACGGGTTAAATATTTTCACCCTGATTTTAGGGGAAATAACATAAAATCTTAAATTTATGAAATAAAATACTTCCCATGCAGCTACATGGGTATAAAATCAAAATCATGGCTAAGTGGGCAGCGACCAGTGGGTGGCCAAATATGATGCATTGGTGGTGCAAGAAGGCAGTCTAAGACTGTCATAAGTGGTTGTTGAAGCTGACGTATGGTTGAGTGTTATTGTGATGCGAATTGTGATTTTATCTGAGGTTCTATGGGAAGCAATTAACAGAGCAAAAACAATTTCTATCAACTCTTTTTAAAAATATAGGTGGGTCATGTGATTCACCATCACATTAACTACATAACTATGAACACACGGGTTATAAGTCGGTTTACAAATAATTTCAATACATGATTATGAAATTTTAAATCACAAGTTATTATTCACCACCATGATTTTAAGACAAACTTCTTAATATCTTCAATTTATAAAACAAAAAATTTCTCGTGCAGTTTGCACGATGCACGGGAAGTTACTGTTATTTCCGGAAGCAATGTCGAAGAAAAAGTATTTATTCTAAGAATGACACTAACCCCATTTGACTCCACCAAATTTTCCATCAGATTTCAGAGACGACATCTTTTAATGGTTTGTTTTGCTATGACTATAAATAAAAGTCAAGGAAAATCTCTATCTCATGTAGGCCTGTATCTCTCGAGACCTGTTTTCAGCCATGGACAATTTTATGTTGCCGTTTCCAGAGTTACGAGCAAAAAAAGGTCTCAAGATCCTTCCGTTTGATAAAGAACACGGTGTGTGTATAAGTACAACAAATGTTTACAAGGAAGTGTTTGCAAACATATAAATTGATTTAGACATTTATATTTGTAATTTGTGTTCTTCACCACTCTTGCATTATGATTTTATGATTTTGTGTCATTGTTATTATGTGACTTCCTTAAAATATGTGATAAAGTAATAAATACTCCCGTGCATTATGCATTAGTCTTAAAACTAGTAGGTTATAAAAATCGAAACAAAACAAAATTGACAACTAAACTTTCCACATTCTCTCAACTTCTTTCTCTCTCTATATTCTCTTTCTCTCTCTCTCTCTCTCACACTCTCATTTCCTCTCTCTAAATCCAGAAAAATGCAACTCAAATTCTCAATCAAACTATTTCGTTGGTTCGAAATTTTTCATCTCTAAAAATTTAGATCAAAACAATCACTTGTGCGAAAATAAATTGATAATCACATACAAATGTGTGATTATATAGTAGATCAATGAAAATTTTGTACATGCATCAATTATTTTGGGAATATTGAAGGTCCAAATGGTGATTTTCGAGAAGAAAAAAATGAAGACTTTTGTTGGAAATTCTTTTTTGGGAAGAAAATCAAGATGAAGATGCGATGATGATGATGACTGATATGGAAGAGTTGATTTTTTTTCTCAAACACTTCGATTTTCATCAAATTCAGATAAGTAACAAAATTTCTATTTTAATCACTTCTATTTATTTATTTACTCACTAATATTAAAGATAATTAAACTATATACATAGAATATTACCACCTTCGTCCCTTAATAGAGTGCTCATTTCTTTTTTGGACACTATTCAAAGGTAAAGAAAACCCTCTGAAAAAATTTCCAATATATAAGAAAAAACATAGTCATGTGGGGTCTTGTTTGATTCGTCTCATTGCGTACATTAAGAAAATCAAACTTTTATAATTTTTAATGATATGTAATTAAAGATATTAACGATACAAAACGTGCATTGGAGAAATGGACACTCTATCTAAGGATGGAGGGAGTATTATTTAAGCTTATAACTAAATGTATGCAAGTAAATCTATTAGTTTAAGTATAATATATGTAATCCCCCGTAAATTTATGAATTTTATAAATATATTTTAACATATAATTATTTATATTTAAGTACATTTTAGTATTTAAATGATTTGTTCTTCAAAGGTTGACTATTTGAAAGTCAAAGGAATTATTTTAATGATTTAAAGAAGTCAAATATTTTATTAAGTCATGCTTTGCAAAATATTTAATTTGAAATGTTTGAAACGTTTTTGGATTTATAAAAGGACACCTAAATAGGTTTGAGGAACCCAAACACTTCTAAAATTGGAAAAGGATTTCTAGTTTGAGCTTAATTATATTTTTCTAAGCCCACAAGGGGAACCTATATAAACCCCAAATTTTCCCCGCACAATTATTTTCTCTCTCCTCCTTCCTCCCACAATTTCGGTTTTCCTATTTCTTTTTCTCTCTATTCGGTTTTTGTCCTAGCTCTCCTTCGGCCTTCACTTCTTTGCTTAGCCGGCCTGCCGTCCCGTCGACCATTCACAGATCGCCTGTAGCCGTCGCTGAGTCCCGCCGGCGTTCCTTCCTCCTTTTTCCTTTGCTTTGGTTTGATTACTTTTCTTCCTCTTCAAGTTTTTATTCAAAGTTTATGTTTTAAAATTTTGTTTTAGTATGATTATGTTTAAAAGCTTTAGTTTGATGATTTATTTATGAATATAAGTTTATATAATTTATGTATTGAAGAAATAAAAAATCAGATTTGCATTTTAGGTTTAATTGGATTTTTATTTATCAAAGCATAACTTTTTAGGGTTTTAAAGGTTGGAAAATCATAATAGTATATTATAGTTTATGAAATTGATTATTCCTATGATTTTAAATATGTTTAAGTATGTTTAAAAAGAGTTTAACTATGTTATATATTGCTGGGAATTTAAGGAGAGTATTGATGATGGAGTTTTATGATTTAAAACATGGGTCTTGAGAGTTTTTACCAACTAGTGTAGTAGTAATATACTAGGAGGTTTTAATACTTAAATTTTAATTAAGGGAAAGGTTTTTAAACACTTTTGAGAAGGGTTTAAAGTATTTTATTATTGCTGTAAATTCATAAATGATTGATTGTGGATTTATATTGGTTGTTTTAGGCGGAGATTTCTCTTTAGGCGACTTTTAAGCTTGTTAAATTAGCCTCTCAATTTGTCTACACAAGGTACGCACATACCTATGCGTTGATTGGACTAGTATCATGATTTTAAGGATGAGAATTATGTAGTATCATGTATAGGAACTATTTTGAGTTCATATATGATTTCTATTATGGTGGATTTGCATGTTTTATGTCGTTGTGTGAAACATGTTAATTATGAGATTTATATTATACTTGTATGGAAGATTGATGCAAGCATATGGCTGGGAACTTTATTTTATTAATTCTTATGAGGGATTAATATATATTAGTTTGGATCATGATTGATCATGTTGTTCCCTTTTGAATATTTCACTACTTTATAAGGACCGATGGCCTTATTTGGTAAGTTGATATTTTATACCTATGAAAGGTAGTTTGCTTGTTGGCTAGGTTCAACAAATAAGGAAGTTTGTATTAAAGTTGAAACTAATCTTGAGTTGTTAAGTTGTGTGATCACTTATCTAATCCTAAGATAAAATGGAAGTTTGTGATTGTTGAATGATTATAATTTTTGTTTTACTTGTGTGTCATAACAAGTAATAACTGGTAAATCATGTAAAGTGAAACTTGGATAGCAATAGCTTTAGACTGGTGCACGTCTAAAGTGTTGGACAATTAGGAGTTGGAGTATATGGTGGTAGCCCTCTGGGGCCGGATTGATCACCGTGTCCTAATTTTATTAAAAGGTTCCTTTATATCGTAGGTCATGGGAATACGGAGTCGCGTCCGTATTTCGTCTTTCAAAGGGAAGGCTGATTTTAGTTAGACAACTCGGTCCATTGACTATTCCATCTAAAGTAATAAAAATGTTATTGTGAAGTTTAGTTCAGTAAAAGTTGTCTACTAGTTATCGTGTTATTATTTATTCCTGCTTATTACTTATTATTATCATGTTAGGTTTGTTTATTTATTAGTATATAGTACTCAACTTTGCTAATTACGTGCTTTTGTTGGTGTATGTTGATCATGGCTATGCCTTATTGATCCTGTGATGACCATTTTGGTGAGCAGTCTCTAGGGATCAATAGTGCATTATCCATATACAGGTTTGAAGATGATGCATCATTGGGTTCGGGATTTGAGAGCTGGTGTAGTCTAATTATCATACTTTGAGTTTATACTTTTTATAGTTAGTTTTGGTTTTAAGTTTGACTTTGACTTTGTTGGTTTGACTTTTGGAGTTGACTTTGTAGTTGACTAAGTTATATTTATAAAGTTATTTATCGTGTAATTTACTGTAAAATGTTGAATAAGCCGATACGTTTTCACATGGGCGATAATACTTTGAAAATTCTCTAAGTTTTATATTGAAAAAGTATTTTAGAAAAGAGAGAATTGTCGAGGTGTCACAAAGTGGTATCAAAGCTTTAGGTTTTATTGGCTTTTCGTGCCAACTTTAAGTTTTTAGGCGCCTAACTAGCTAGTTACTTAATATGAATTTCTTAGAATTGAGCTCCTACTTATTCATTGTGTTAAAATTACTTTTCGAAAGTTTTTTTTAGATTTCAAGATTTAAAATATTATTTCAGTTCGAACTTAATTTTTTTCAAAGGGTCCGAAATTTTTTTTATGTTCGGAAATTTCGAATTATTATAGTTATTTTTTTCGTTTTCTTTTCGGTTCCTTATAAATTCGAAATTATTTATTTATTCAAATACTCTAGTTTATTTTGATTATTTTATTATT